>JAJIZL010082271.1:4848-16178 GCA_023969395.1 Amblyomma maculatum | reverse complement strand
CTACTAGCCTCTGCCCAGCTTCATTTGGCTCACCAAGACCGAACTTGCCTGCTTCACTCCCCACCTTAGCATTCCAGTCTCTGATGAGAAAAAGGACGTCTGATGATGGAGTGCTGTCTAAAAGGCATTGCAGGTAGCATAAAATCTCAACATCAGCTTCTTCAGCAGTAGTGGTTGGTGCATAGACTTGGATAACTTATGTTGAAAGGGTGACCTTGGATCCGAAGTTAAATCATTCGGTCGTTTTTGGGGTTGTACCCTAGCACTGCTTTGCCCATTCTTCTGTTTACTATGAGAGCAACCCCATTCCTTCTCTTGAATTCGTGCCCACAATAAAAGACATAATGGTCGCCGCAATTAAATTCTCCCATTCCGGTCACTTGAGCTCACTGATACCCAAGATATCAATGTTCAATCTGTTCATTTCTAGCTTGACGACATCCAGTTTACCTTGCGTCATAGATCTTAAATTCCATGTTGCTATGTGATATATCTCCTTGCAACATGGGACTTTCCGGTCGCTTCCCGACACATCCACAACTTGAGCGTCCTTTCGGCTTTAGCCCAGCCGCTTCATTCGTCCTGGAGCTACTAGGAATCGCCCTTTGTTCATCCCCAGTAACATGTGGGACGCCTTCCAACCTGGAGGCTCATCTTCTGGCGCCATATCATTAATGCTATTGTAACTGGCGATAGGGTTTTCTTGGCAGGAAATACTGAAGTGGGTTGCCATTACCTTTTCCAGTGAATCACATTTTGTCAGAACTCTCTGCCGTGACCCTTGGGTGACCCTACACAGCAGAGCTCACGACTTCACCGAGTTTCGCAAGCCCCTCCGCCACGACAAGGCAGTGATTCATGAAGACATACGACCGTATAAAAAGCCGCTACTTTTGGCCCGGGCTTTCTACCAGTGTCGCTAAATGCATATCATGTGCGCCTTGGCAACATCGTAAGCGGTCGACATCTCTTCCTGCCGGCCCGCTGCAATCTCTTCCTTGCCCGTCCGCGCCTTTCGATTCCGTCGCCATTGACCTATTCGGCCCCATACCCCTCACGGCCGCCGGTCATCAATGGGTTGTAACCGCCATTGACCATCTGACGCGCTACGGTGAAACAGCCCCTCTTTGCTCCGGTGCCGCTTCTGAAGTTGCCGAGTTTTTCTTGCGAGTGATGGTCTTGCGTCATGGTGCTCCCCATATCTTGATTAGCGGCAGTGAGAAGACATTTCTTTCCCAAGTCCTGGCGGAATAAGTACTCCACGCTGCCAACACCGTCCACAAGGCATCTATAGTTATCCTCAGACCAATGGCCTCATCGAACGCTTTCACCGCACCTTGTCCGACATGACATTCATGTACGTCAGTCCTGACCATAAGAACTGGGACACCATTTTGCCTTTCGTTACCTATGCCTATAATTCCGCCGTTCAACGCACTACTCCCAGTAAAAAAAAAATCAATGCGTCCAATTGGGAAGACCAGTCAGATTGAATTGGTTCTGCCAACCCCAAATGGTTTGTCCAGTGGGTACTGTCCAACCCAACTGGTTTCTTCACTCCGCCTTTTGCGGGATGCGACTGCGCATGCGCCCAACCCCTAGCGGCGTAGTCGCGAAGCGGACTGGTGGGTTCGTGGCCGCCGCGATCGGCTCCGGCGGTGGGGTAAACAAACCGGCGGCTGCCCGCGGCGCCTGCATTTCTGCGGTTGTTTTGGTGGTCGTTGTTGAATAGTACGACGCTCCTGACGATGCCGACAACTTGTGTAGCGTTTGATTGCGATACACAATGTTTAAAGAGAAGCAGCCTAAGCTTTTTTCGCTTCCCAAGCGCTTCACGAGACCGTCTTCGACGCGAAGCTTGGAAAAGCTATTCGTCGGCAGGGCTATCAAGGGCGCACTTGGGAGCCGTCGAGCGCATCAAGACTGTGCGGGAACCACTTTGCAACACGTACGAACTAGGTACTGAAGTTAAATATTTGTGCAAGCTGTAATGAAACCTTTTATTAATGAGCAGGAAAGCCTTCCATGTCACCGCGGCACCCTGATTTCATCCCGACGATATTCAACTTTTCGAGCAACGAGGACAAACGGGCGAATGCAATGAGCCGTTTTCAACGTGCGACAAACCGGACAGCGAAACAAAAGCAACCAGAGGAGTCAGCGACCAGCTACCACCTGCCAGAACAATGCTTGTGGGGACAAACGTGCACACGTCTAAAAGATATGGAATGTATAAACATTTCACTTAAAACAAAAACATGGAAGAAACTTTTCTGTCATCAACCTGCCATTATTTGAAGCTTGTTTCTAGGTGTCGAATACTGTTTCCTTTGTCTCTCGTTTTCTTTCTTTCTTTTATGAACTTGAGTTGCTGCAAGACCGTTCTCAGTCAGACCCCAGAGATTTTGATGGCTGTCCCCTAGCACCACCAAGTTGGTTGCCTTTGAGAGTGTTCATTGAAATTTCATGTAGCATGGACTATCCACATTAAGTTCGATTACCATTTGCTCGTAATGCAATGAAACTTTATGGGTTACTGGTGTTGCTGCATTATTTTATGGACATTTAGTGTCACATACTGACTGAGAAGAGCCAGAGAGCTGTTTTAGAAACTGCCAGATATGTGGTTGCAGTAGAGTTGCTAAATTTTCTTTTCTCACATGTGTTGTCGCTGCTTCTGCATCAAGAAATAGTCATAGCAGTGCATCTCAGGGTTATCAAGTCATTGTTTAAGACATTAGCATAATGTGCAGAAGCATGGCATGGTTCAGACAAGTCAACTTGTCATTTTTATTTATTTGTACCTTCTGCAGTCCCGTAGGAACTTTGCAAAAGTGGGATGAAGTACATATGAAGTGGGATAGAAGTACACAACTATTACAGAATGCACAGTTTCTTTCATTTACACTGCTAATTAGAGCACTGTATGGGCCGTAATTATTAGTCTGGGAGGAGCCCAAAGCAATCCTTAACTACTTGCCCAGCCCTAAATGTAGGTGGGCCCAGCTGAAGCCCGAAAAAAAAATATTAACTAAGCACATTTCACTAATGCGGATGTTCTGGTTACTTCAAATTTCAGTGAAAAAAAGGCCGGAATAGAAGTATGAAACTAACTCCTGGTTCTGGTTTCATTGGTCTTTGTTTTTTTTTCTTGCCTTACATCCCGTTGATACGAATATAACGAAACATTACGTTTCGTATGTAGCCCTCATCTTTGAAGAGGTGGCCCTTGCTCAACTGGCGATCGCATCGCATGCCGGACGACTGGACGTACCGCTGAATTTGTTCGTCAGTGGGCTTCGCTGCATTACTCAGGCATGACACCCAGCCATCACTTATCTCTAGATACCCGCCAGGTATCAGGTGCTGCCCAGGACACGCCATCGTCGACAGAACCAAAGTTATGTGCGCCAAGAAAACGTGCTCCGCAGCGGGGCTGAGCGTGCGGAGGAGCGGTCCGTGCGATGCAGTATCCCGCCAGCTTGGTTGCGGCGTTGTGCACGAGGTGGCAGCACAGGAAAACGCAAAAGGCCGGATGGTTTCGTGACTCCCAATTGGGAATGAAGGAACCACTTGGGCGTCCCAATTGGGACTGAAGAAACCAACTGGGCATCCCAATTGAGATTGAATAAACCCATTGGGCTAATGGGAAGCCCAATGGGTTACTTCAATCCCAATTGGGATTCTTTCGCTCCCAATTGGGACGCCCATTTGAAACGAATTGGGCTTCCAACTGGACTTCCCATTGGTTCTAATTGGTCCTAAGAAAACATTCCCAATTGGGAAAGTCAAGTCAGTGATATCCTTGACTGAGATGTGCACAGATATGCATACCTTTATAAAGAGATAACAGTGAAAAATTTAAGTTCTTATAAAAAGTATATGCCGCTTAATCTTAATAATTGATTATATCGTGTTCACTGTAAGTGCAGGCATAATTAAATAAGTTAACTCTGAATAACAGAGATTTGTCACTATTTCCAGCAGCACTGTTCAAAAAATGGAGTATATAAGTCTGCAACCTGTGGATATATACATTGAATCTGTGTTCCGTGTGCGTAATGCTTCCTTGTCTCTCATATATGATTTCTGTAAAAAATTGTAATTTCATTTCACTTGTATAAAAGTGCTCCTCTATAACTTCTGGACAGAAAGCATTAAAATAGCATCTCCGTTCTCTTTTTTTCAGCCATGTGAGTTCGAACCATTTGGGCTCAATGTGTATACCATTTTAGTTCAATATGTGAACCATTTGGTCTTCATGGGTGACCAATTATTTCCAATTGGGAGCCCCAATTCATATCAAATGGTCAGGACGAATGGGTGGTGAAAACACAATTGGTTTTTGACCAGTTCATTTCAATTGGAAAATTCCCAATTGGACCCATTGAATTTTTTTGACTGGGCTGGCCACAGCCCATTCTTCTTGCCGTCAACAGACAACTCTATTCGACACCACAATTCTTCTCTGCTCCTGCCTCCCCATCTGCATCGTTTGGCGACCAGTTTCTACACGTATGGCCAATTACCGGCAAATTGCTCGCCGCAACAGTGAAGCCGCCCAGTAAGAACGGAAGCACCGCTATGACCAGCATCACCGCACTGCCCCCTCCTCAACCGGTGATGAAGTGCTACTCTGGACGCCAGTCTGCACGCCTGTAGTGTGTGAGAAGTTCCGCCTCCATTGCTATATCGGTCCTGACACCGTGCTCCAGCAAACATCTGCTGTGAACTATCGCGTTATCCCATCGCATACCGTCTCCGATCGGCGTCGGCACTCAGAAGTTTATGTTTCGCGCATGAAGCCGTACACCCGCCGACCTGCTTCCATCTAAACAGCGACAATGGTGGCCGCTTCCTTGCCGGGGGATTTATGTGAGCGCGGTGCCAGAACTTTTACCGATACATACGCAGCATCGTTATCATTCACCGGCGTTCGCAAGATCACGCGCAGCGTTCCAGACTGTGGCTGAAAAAATGACGTTTGTTCGAGCGGTGGCTCACAATATATTTGAGATGAAAGCTAAGGGACAACTATGCTTTTCATGGTTTTGTCAAGTGCTTTGTTTTCTGCACACTGTAGAGAGTGTTGAAGAATTAATCCAAAACCGCCCGCAAGTTCCACCATGCCCCTTTTCGCAGTGTGACCCAGTAGCAGAGATGCCTCGATCGTAACAAATGGCCGTTTCATTTTGAGGATCCTGTGTGGTTACGCATCTTAAAAACGCAATGGTTCTGCTGAACTTGGCATGCTCAAAAGCGGAGGAAGCATGTGCATGCAAGAGCCAAAAATATTAGTAGGCATTTCAGTTGCCTGACGCAGTCCCAAAATAAAAGGCCAATGATGTGCGCTGCAGTGTCTGAAAAGGCATACTGGCCACATCAAGCCTCAGAAAGTTGCTCTCATCAGAATCGTGACTGGAGGTATGCAACGGATGTTTGTTATTGCGACCCTGGTGGCCTTGTTGTCCTAGCTTGTCATGTCAACTGTTTCATTTGTGTATATTATGTCTGCATGCATTGTGGCAATGCATTCTTTCAACGTGTAACCTTGGATCTTTTGCATTCTCTTCAGGGGCAAACTGTTATCCAGGCAGAAAAAATGTTAAAAGCTTCAGATTTTATGGTGGAGCATGCAATCATAATTGCAGAGTAAAAATTACCATCCTTCCAGGTGCTTAATTGTGCATTGTCGTCATATCCCCATGCAGTGCTTTGACGCAGGTCTCAATGTCTGTTGTTCCAAGAGAGCCTGATAGTAAGTTCTCTCTTCTCTCTCTTCTTGACAAACGCGTGTGCAAAATTTTTAGATATGTTGATGATTCTCTCTTCTCTCTCTTCTTGACAAACGCGTGTGCAAAATTTTTAGATATGTTGATGATTTTTTGGTTATTTTAAAACTTTCACCGAATGACTCTTTTCATGAGGTTGTGAACGACGTCTTGAAGGCCTTTAAGGCTTGCACTAACGCCCTTTGTTTTACGTGCGAACTACCCAATGACCAAAAGATAAGATTTTTAGAACTTCAACTAACTTTTCTTGACGGTGGGCATATCTGCTGGGGTTTCTTACCGAGAAGCAAGAAAGCGTTGTTACCGTACTCCTCCGCTCACTCTAAAATCGTTAAGAGAGGTATTGTTATGAGTTGCTTTCGCAGTGCTCTAGAGAAAAGTTGCCACCACCAAATAAAGAGTAGCTTTGACAACCAGGTTGGCCGGCTGCTGGCCGCAGGATTCCCGATTGCACTTCTGAATGCTGTGGCAGAATCGCTGCTACAAAGAGTTAAGAGGGGCAATGAAAAAGTGCCCAAGCTTACTGAAGCTGAATGGAGGAAACTTGAGGTGATGCCGTACCGGCATGGACTTTCCCATAATATCAAAAAAGTTGCTGCGAGGCAAGGCGTTAAAATGTCTTCTCTGCTCCTTGCAAGCTATCAAGTCTTTGTTCTCGTGTTGCTCATGGCAGATCTAAGGCCCCTGTATGCTCGACGTGTCATGATGATTGTTATATTCCTTGTGCCACACGTGTTATTTACAAGATCCCTCTAACATGCGAAAAAGTTTACATTGGCCAAACTATTAATGATAGGCTGCGAGAGCATCACAACTCTTTGTCACACATCAGTGGAGCTAAAACTTTGTCTCGCCATTGTAGGGATTGCGGTTGTTATCCGCTGTTTTCAAACGTCACATTTCTTGGTAGGGGCAAGGGTAAGGTAGAGCGCGAAGTTCTTGAAGCGTATCACATAAGTATGCAAGGAGATAATTGTATTAGCACAGCATCCATATCGTTGATGCAGAAAGAAATAAGTTATTTATCTCAAAGACCCTAGTATCTTAGCTATCTCCGAAGCGTTGCTTTTTGTTTGTCACTTTTATGCTGTGTGTTGGACGTCGAGCTGCGCATGCCTTGCAAGGTTTCTTGGGAAATGGTATTATTTCAATAAAGCACAGTTGTTAGTTCCAGCTTCCGTGTGTACATCGTCTTTCTTCGTCCTCGTCCCTTGGCTGGTTTTTATTCTCTGACTTGATAGTGTAAATTCAGGCTTTTCACACCCTTCTAATTAGTGCATGTTGCACCTACTGCACAATGACTCGACAGTATTTACACTGCATGCACAAATGCGAATTCTATGCCTCAGGAGGATATGAAGGCTACCTGTGACGCACCCTGTCAAATGGTGTGGCTGCATAGCTGGCAGTGTATTCCATGAAATCTGCTTTACCAGGTATGCGACTCCCTTGCCATGATGACAACCATTTGCCAGGATGGGCACATACACACATGGCATAAAGTTTTCTCCCAGCAACATTGAGATTGCTACTGCCATCTTATTTACTGGGTGCAGCCCAACACAGTCTGCGGTTCCGGGAGAAAGTTGGCATCAGCTGCTTCACCAAGCTGACCTACAACCGCATTCACAAATCTGTGCAGGTGATGTGTAGTAATAACTTAGGCTTGAGACATGTCGCATGCACTTTTTTAGAAAGCAGTGTAGTGAACAGGAATTAGGGATGTGGGGTGCAATTTTTATGTGATGCTGCTCCCTTGTAAAGCACTGCAAGGACTCCTGTGACATGGCAAAGTATTTAACACATGCCTGCACGGCTGGGTAGAAGCCAGCCATGATAATCTTTTTGATAATCTTCGGAAGTGGAGAGCATGTAGCAAGTAATCTTGGGGCGGCATTGGTTTGGGCTACGTCCATAGGCGTGCACACGGGGGGCAGGGGGAAGTGGCCACCCCCTCTAATCCTCTCATGGGGCCGCCAAGTCCACCCCATACCTCTGCTCTGCCAGACCTGTGCTGTCAAGTTGTAAACGTATAAGTTCATATGCATTCAAGTGTTATTTTTTTTAACAGTACTGGGGGCTGAGGACCTGTGATGTATTACAAAAACTGCTAGCTTGCCACCTTTACCTCTGGAAAGCCGAGGACTCAACCGTTGTGAGAGCATGCTGTCGCATACTTGTCAATTCTGTGTCCATGACAAAGCTTGTTTTAATCGTAAGTGCACACTATTATTTTTGTTTCAATAACATCACGTCAAAAGAAATGTTTGATAACAAATCCTCACCTTTGAGTTGCGTTTTGGCCATAGGGACTTTGGTGGAAGGAGGGGGGCAGGCTGCGGTGAAACGTCGCTCCCCCTAATGCAGAAGAACCCTATGCATGCCTATGGCATCATGAATAAGGTAGTGATGTACCATGCTACAGAAAATAAAGTGTCAGAGCAGTAATGGATCTCGTCCAGATAGAAGTTAGAGTACCTGGCAGAATCATGGATATAAATGTTGTGGGTGAAGTTTAAAAATTTGCTAACATCTCAATCCCCAGTAATGGTGGGCTATGTATATGAAGAGGCAATTTGTGAGCATATGGTTAAGACACTGATTGCAGCACGACTGAATTTTGTCAGCCACTGTGGAGAGAAAGCAGTGGCTATGGTCTGGAAGCAAGTGCCATTGTGGAGTATGCCGTCACGCATTATATGTACAGATATAATCAGCCACAAGTACTTTGCATTTACAGGGCAAGGCAATGCTGCCTCGATCTTGGTTCTATATCTGTGAAACAGTTGCTGCACACAATTTTCAACATGGAAATCATACACATTATACAGTGCTGTTTTGTTTTGTTAGGTCATGTCTGGAAGCAAGAGCAGGAAGCACTGATGGGACAGCTGAAGACATCTGGTAGTATTGCAAACACATGTACTATGAGCTGCAGATAAGCTACCACCTGAACTTCCGTTACTTGGTGTTTTCTTCTGAAAAGACAGCACTGCCAAGAAAACGCAAGCCTAGAACCTCAGCAAAGTGCAGCGGCCACAATCTCACATTGTGGAGACGCACAGGGGTGTTAGTGTTATATCACGCGAACAGTGGCATCTGGTGCTTTTCAAGAAGGAACCCGTCCTGCTTCCATTTTGTCATCTTCATTTCTTCGGGCCAGTAGCAATTCCTGTGTCGACGTCACTATGTTCTGGACCAGTAGGGTAGATGTCTCCTGCTACTTCCAGGATAGAAGCAGCATTGAAGAGTAGTGCCAGAGACAGAAGGTAAACAACCTCCCAATGAAGGCCACGGGGTCTGGAAGGCGAGTTCTCTCACCGAAGAGTGAATTTTTAAACTTTCGGTATGGCATTGATGTTTGGGAGAAAGGGTAGTGGCGCTAACTATACTGACATATCTACCAGAGGGTGTTACCCTTCAGTATTTTTCATGTATGTATGTATATATATAAAAGTCACAATGAAGTTCCAAGTACTTTGCAGGCCTAGAGTGGTGCCTTGTCCTTTTTACCACTACACTTGGCAGCATACAACTTTTGCTAAGAATGAGGATAGCTAATATTGTTAGCGATTGCATTTACAAGCTTGTCCTGTGACAGAAATATGATGCATGGCATTTTTGTCGTGTACTGGCATTCATTGCAATGAATTAGTGTATCCTACTACATTTAATTTTCAAATGCCTGCTGTGGTGACCTTGTCAATTTGGCCACTGGTTCCAGAGCAAAACTTTCTACAAAGTGAGTTGTTTAAAACATCAAATACAGAAGATAATTTCAGAAAAAAATGCTGTGATAAAGGTCTGCTGCTGTGCATTGTAATGACCAGTGAAATTAAAGTAAAATGTAATAATGGCAGATACAAGCACATCATTTTAGTTCTCATTATGCTTGAAATAGTGTGGTGCAGATGCACCTATAGAGATAATTTATCCTTGGCTTGGTAGTGTCTTATGGCTCAGTGGAGTAATTCCTATAACTGCTATAACTGCTCGCATTTCGTGGACAGTTCCTGTGACATCACTTAATCGGCCAACAGCGGCTTCCTGCTTGACAGCCTGCAAAGGGATTTTTTCTTCAGTCGTGGTACTGAGAACAGTAAGGCATAATGGTTGAGCAACTTCGCATTGTACAGCACGAAGGCAATAACAAGAACTCGTTTGCAATTTTTCACTGCATTCTTGCACCCAAAATGCAGAATATTGTTACAAACAAGGGTACAAGGTCTCATCTGCACCAAGATGTTACGAGCAAGGTTTAGTTATACCCTTTACTTCCCTCCCTGCAATGAAGGAAGTCTGCTCCAGTGGAACATTGGCCTGTACAGTAATTACCCTTAATCTAATACAAATTGTAGACAATGAGATTATCCAGCACCCACCCATTTCAGGCAAGTTGACACCCAACATGCCTGTCTGTTTGTGCAGAGATTCCCTTGCCACAGAATGTAACTAATGAGGCTTGTACTTGCGACCACTAATATTGATTGAACGACTGCCCTGTATAATTTAAGCAGATGTTTGTTCTTGTAAAGTGGCAGAATAAGGCCAGCCTAATTCTCGCATAGTTGTCACATTGCTTTTCTTTTTCTACATTATGTGAGTGGTCCTCTCAAAAAGGCTCCATCATTTCAATCTTCACCTAAACAAGTTGGATGGCTGCATGGGTTGCGTACTGGATCAGCACCTGCTGCAGACACCTGAAGCTATGAGACTGCATGCATTGATTGGCTGCAGATGGTGCTTGCTATATAAGCATGCTTTTTCCTCACCTTGACATGTGCAGGATAGGGAATATGTGCAGTGTCCATCTCTTTACTGCATTTGATGAGCTGATTTGCTGGTGCCACATTTGACACATATTGGCCTTATGGCATTGGTACCAGTAATGTATAACTGTCTTCGGCAGGCAGTGAGGAAACAGTAGCAGATGATCTGATGATGGTCAGGAGGATGTATATTTACATGAGAAAAGAAGTTTACATTGGCAAACTGTAAGTTACAGTAACAAGAGTCACACAGACAACTGCAACTTGAAAAAAAATACTCTCACACAGAGAAGTCACTTTACAGGCCCTTACTTTCCTACCGAGCATTTCGGTTAAAGCCTAGGGGGTGTAAATACGTGCTAAGCACGGAGCCTCAATCTTGACTGTCGAACATGGTCCGAGGACCGCTTTTTGATACCAGACATCAACAAAGACCCAAGGGCGGTCGCCTTAGGTGATCCGCCCCGAAAATGAAGCAGCCAATCAAATTATTTAAAAACATGCCACAACCCCAGTGGGTTGGGAATAATCTCGGACCCAGGTCCTTAATTACGTCAAATAAAAATGCAACATTCAAAACACACACTCCACTCGCCGGTCCCCAAACCCTCTCACACGGCGCCTGTCTTTGCCTTCCTCTCCCCGGCGTGTTTGCGACGCGACCTTGCAGCTGCCGCCTTTGTGAAAGAAACGCCGCGGGGGATCTGTCTGGAGACTAGGCCACCCCGCCGTCCCGTTTGAGGAAAAGGGGGGGGGGGGGGGGGGGGGG
>JAJIZL010082266.1:6036-17873 GCA_023969395.1 Amblyomma maculatum | reverse complement strand
GGGTTTTGAGCATGACCTAGTATGACTGCGCTAATAATAATAATAATATTGTTACGATGAAATAAGAAGGGGTGTTTATTTACAGTGCTGATGTAGCGGCACAAGATGAAGCCTACTAGCGCCCCGAAAACCAACGCTTCTTCCTCTTCTTCTGTCACACCATCACCATCCTTCATCGTCGTCATTAGCGTGACATTTCCCCCCTACTCAGACGAAGCCCTCTGGCCGTGTTCGTGAGTCGTGCGAGGCTGACACGGCTTCAAGCGGGCAACATGACACAGTTCGGTTTTGGCAGAGCGGCGACCCGATGCTGTCAGGAGGGCTATTCCATAAGTTAAATCACTAATGCGTTTGATAACCACATATGGGCCGTCATAATGGGCCACGAGTTTTTGATGTAGGCCACGGCGCCGAATTGGACGCCATAGCCAGACTAAATCACCTACAGAGTACGTGACCCGCCGGTGACTGGCATCGTATCGCACTTTAGAACGTTCTTGTGAAGCACCAGACCGTAATCGGGCGATTCTCCGAGCTTCTTCGGCGAGACAGAGGGTCTCAGCCAGGCAGGGGTCTTCACGGCTTGTGAAGGGCAGGATAGTATCCAGAGAGTAGCGTGGTGGTCTGGCATAGAGCAGAAAAAATGGACTGTACCCAGTCGTCTCATGCGTGGCGATATTAAACGCATACGTGATGAAGGGCAGTATGGTGTCCCAGTTCTTATGCCCTGCGTCCACATACATGGCTAGCATGTTGATAAGCGTTCTGTTGACGCGCTCAGTCAAGCCATTTGTCTGGGGATGGTATGGCGTCGAGTGTCGGAAAGTTACGCACATAAACGCATGAGCTCTTCAACAACATCAGCAGTGAATTGTCGGCCCCGGTCAGTGATGACAATTCGTGGCGGCCCGTGTCGTAAGATGACTGAGTGCAGCAAGAAAAGCGACACCTGATGCGCCGTAGCAGATGGAAGAGCAGCGGTTTCACAGTAACGTGTGAGATAGTCCACGCAGATTACAATCCAACGATTTCCATCCACGGACTTCGGAAACGGACCTACGAGGTCAATGCCTACTTGATCAAACGGTGCTGTCGGGGTCTTCACAGGGTGCAGCAAGCCAGACGGAGTTGCCGTTGGACGTTTGTGGCGTTGACATCGCTTGCAACTGGCAACGTATTGTTCAACCGTCGAGCGCATTCTGGGCCAGTAAAACCTTTCTTGAGCACGGTGGAGTGTTCGAACCGATCCCAAATGCCCAGAAGTTGGATCATCATGCATAACACGCAATACGTCCGTGCACAACGTCTTGGGAACTACGAGTAGGTATCGCTGGCCGACAGGCGAATAACTCTTTTTCCATAGGAGGCCATCATGCACACAAAAACGGCTTGTAGGTACGCTGGCTTGGGCAAAGAGAGGCTGCAGACTGGTATCATTTTGCTGTTCCGTTTTGAAAACATTCGTGTCGGGGAACGCTGGCTCGAGGGTCGATATATAATTTTCGAAATCGTCGCTTTCAGGTCCAGTCGTGGCCATTGGCATCCTAGAAAGACAATCTGCGTCTGCATGACGCCTCCCGCTTTTGTACACCACGGCAAAGTCATATTCCTGTAACCGGAGGGCCCAGCGTGCGAGGCGACCACATGGGGCTCGAAGGTTCCGCAACCAACAGAGTGAAGGATGGTCAGTTACGATAGTAAACGAACGTCCGTACAAATATGAACGGAAACGCTGCACAGCGAAAACTACAGCTAGGCATTCCTGTTCGGTGACTGTGTAGTTTCGCTCCGGTTTGCTCAGGGTACGACTTGCGTACGCGATAACATGCTCTCGTTCGTCGTGCCGTTGGACAAGGACTGCACCAAGACCGATTCCACTAGCGTCCGTGTGTACTTCTGTCATTGCAGTAGGATCGAAGTGACGTAGGATGGGTTTCGATATTAAAAGAAACTTCAGTTGACGGAATGACGCGTCGCAGTCTGGTGTCCAGTTAAAAGTAGAGTTTTTGTGGAGAAGGCACGTCAATGGGCAAGCAACGTCAGCAAAGCGATGTATAAAGCGTCTAAAATACGAGCACAACCCTAGAAAGCTGCGCAACTCCTTCACTGTCTGCGGGGGTTTAAAAAACTCAACAGCGGCAGTTTTCTGGGGATCCGGCATTACACCATCACCATTGACAAGGTGTCCTAGCACCAGCGCTTGGCGCTCTCCAAAGCGGCACTTTTTGGAGTTCAGAATTAGGGCGGCGTTGTGCAGACAATTCAAGACACGTACTAGGCGGTCATTGTGTTCTTGGAAGGATTTCCCAAATATGACGACATCGTCCAGATAGCAAAGACAAATGTCCCACTTTAAGCCGCGCAAAACTGTGTCCATAAAGCGTTCAAATGTGGCTGGCGCATTACACAGCCCGAATGGCATAACATTAAACTCATAAAGGCCATCTGGTGTTACGAAGGCTGTTATTTTCTTATCCGCAGGGTCCATTGGAATTTGCCAGTAGCCAGATCTGAGATCAAGACAAGAAAAATAGGACGCACCAGAGAGGCAGTCGAGGGCATCGTCTATGCGAGGAAGAGGATAGACGTCATTTTTCGTAACAGAATTTAGACGCCGATAATCGACGCAGAATCGCCACGAACCGTCTTTCTTGCGTACAAGAATAACAGGGGCAGCCCAGGGGCTAGATGACTCCTGTATCACCTTCTTCCGTAGCATGTCCTCCACTTGCTCATGAATGACTTTGCGCTCAGATGGGGACACGCGATATGGCTTTTGACGAATGGGACGAGCCGAACCAGTGTCGATGCTATGATGGGTCCGATGTGCAGGGCGAGAGGTTGGTCCATCTGGTTCAGAAAAGTCAAACATAGGCGAAAAAGGTAGAAGAATATCCACAAGAGTACGGCGTTGAGGTGAGCTGAGATCGGCGCTGATCATGCGGACGATCGAAGTTTCATCAGCAGGCAGAGGTACGGTGGCACTCGTAGCATCTGTGACCAAAGCAACGACGTGGGGCGCATCGGGTCCACAGGAGGCAAGCTTCAATCCCGTTGGTAAAACTGCGGGCTCGGACGATGGATTGATGGTCCATAACGAGGCCCTACCGTGATGCACGGAGATCATACAATGAGGGATAATTACATTTTTCTTCAGGCATGCTGAGTGAACTGGGTGCACCACGGCCTGGAATGAAACCTTCTCAAGAAGTCGAACGGATACGGGGACGAACATGGCAGACAAGGGTGCAACTACGGTGTCTTCGGTAATACTAAAAACTGTTTCTTCATCACGGCCACTTTCAAAAAGTGTCGGCAGATGCGAGCCATCAAAATGAACCTCTTGACTTCGGTAGTCCACGGTAGCGCCACAAAACTTCAAGAAGTCTATTCCTAAAATGATGTCATGCGTAGAGTGGGGTAAGACTACGAATTCGGCTTGAAAACTTGCACCACCCACAGACACTTGCGCACTACACACACCCAGTGGTCGCAACGCTTCTCCACTCACACCACAAAACGTTGAACCACGGTCATATTCAAACATCACTTTGCGTCCCAATAAGCACCTAAACTGATTACTCATCACAGACACAGTCGCACCCGTATCTACCAAAGCTAATGTACACACACTATCAATGAACACACGAATTTTGTTTTTGAGCATTGCAGTTGGAGGGATGTTGGCACACAGCACATTTCCAGCGGCCTCACCCCCATCGGTCGCGCTGGTTAGTTTTCTGGATGGGGCGGCACGGGGCGCCGCCGCGGTGATGGAGAACGACGTGCACGGAAGGCGGGTGGAGGAGTAACACTTCACTCAGATGCTGGGGAATGGTCGCGGAGATTCCCGCTCTGGATGTTGCCGAAGTACCCACGGGGAGTGGATTGCTGGAAAACGGGGCTGTATTGCCGATTGTTGGGTACTGCTGGAGGCACCGGGCGGTTAAAGCGTGGCGGGAACCTACTGCGGCAGTACCTGGCGATGTGACCTTCGACGCCGCAGCGCTAGCATATCAGTGGGGAAGGTATAAAATGCTGTTGTGGATACGAGCCAGGCACAGCAGGGCGCATCGTAAGCCTGGCTGAATGCTCGCACTGCACAGGAACCCTTGTAGATCGAATAGAAGATCTAGGTGCACTTGAGGTGACGTCATACCTTGGGGCTTCAAGCATCGACGCAGTCGGGTTGGCATAATGCATTGGCGGGTAGTCAATAGAAGCTGCAATTTCAGGAGCTTGAGAGAAATGCTGTACTTGAATCGCTTGTGGTGGTGAAGCCGGCCGTCTAGAGGCCCTCTGGACAGAAACCTCAGCAGATTCATGCAGGGGAAGCGTGTTGATCCGTAGAAGTTCTTCGCGCACGATTTGCCGGATAGTTGACGGAAGATCTAGTTGGGCATGGTCATCAAGACTGGCCACGGTAGGCACGTTGGCCAGCCGCCCAGATTTCGGCGCAATACGACGTGTTTTAAAAGCTTGAAACGCGCGGATGTGTCTAATGACATCGGAGACAGTGTCAAGGCTTTCTTTGGCGATTAAGAAGTTGTACACGTCCGCCGCGATACCCTTCAAAATGTGACCGACTCTGTCTTCCTCGGGCATGTTGGAATTGACACATTTGCATAACTTGAGGATCTCTTCTGTGTAAGTTGTACAAGTTTCATCGGGCAATTGAGCTCTTTGTGCAAGGGTCTGCTTAGCCCGCTTTTTGCTGGGAACAGAGTCACCAAAACGCAGTTTTAACTCGGTGGCGAACCGTTCCCAAGTCGTTAAGTTATCCTCGTTATTCTCAAACCAGGTCAGAGCCGTGTGAGTGAGAAAGAAAACGACGTTTGTTAGCATGGTAAGGGGGTCCCACCGGTTGTACCGACTAACTCGTTGATAATCAAGTAGCCACTTCTCAACGTCCTCACCTTCTTCTCCGGCAAAAGGTCGTGATTCCCGGTAAGGCTGGGACAGAATTGGGTTGGAGTGGGCAGGCATGCCGCCAGCCTGGCTTGCAGTGTCGCGGCTTGCATGGTTGGTGTCGGTGTGGTCCATAATGATCGTGAGCGGTGGCAGTCCAGCGATGCGGCGACTACGTCGAAGCTCCAGTTGGCCTTGCAGCGCTTTAGGTAGGGATCGAGGGGATCGTACGGAGCACCTTCCACCAAGTTGTTACGATGAAGGGGTGTTTATTTACAGTGCTGATGTAGCGGCACAAGATGAAGCCTACTAGCGCCCCGAAAACCAACGCTTCTTCCTCCTCTTCTGTCACACCATCACCATCCTTCATGTTGTCATTAGCGTGACAATATAATAATGATAACAATAATACTAATATTAATATGAAGCTGGTTCACAAGAAAGAGAAGGAGGAATATATATCACACTTGCTCCGTGGACTGTATAATTTAAAACTGATTCATTTATAGGAAGGGAAAGGCGCGGTAACTGCCTCACTGGTTTTCTGTGGACACCTCAACCGCGCCGTTAGGGAAGGGAGAAAGGCGGGAGTGAAAGTGGAAGATAGAAGGAGGAGCCGTAGTGGAGGGCTGCGGAGTAATTTCGACCACCTGGGGATCTTTAACGTGCGCTGACATCGCACAGCACAAGGATGTCTCTCCGTTTCGCTATAGTGCCTAGTATATTCTAGGCACTATAGTTTCGCCTCCATCCAGATGCAGCCGGCGGCATAGTGTAAAACGCAATTGTTGTTGTTGTTGTGGCTGTAGAAAGAAAGAAAAAAAAATGCACGGGCCTGCTACTGGCTCTGTAGCTGAGCCACCTCCGCTGCCTCGTGCAGATAGAAGGGAATATAGATAAGAAAGGAAAGTAAGAGGGAAAGAAAGACGCGCGCCGCAACAACAGCCGTCGTCCACCACCAGCGGTGGCGTGTGCAATGACGGCCTAGAACAGATAAAAATTCGGTGCCAGGCTAGCCCCCGCCGCAAGCGGCGGTGACCCACCTGTACCAGCCCCATCAGGGATATAAAAAAACGCAAAGCATAGCGGCAGCAAAGGCATAATGAGCGTAAAACGGCAAAGAGCAGCGAAGACGCCCGAACAGAGAGAGGAGCGGCTTGCCAAACGATGATGCCAGACTGCCGAGCGCAATAGACGGAGCATAAGCAAGGCCCAGCTACCTTAGCATAACCGCCAAGACGGGGCATATGTAAGAGTTCTATCAACGGAACTCAACAGAAGATCTCTTATTGTTAAACATACATGACCACAACAAGTTCAGACAAGGAAACGTACCTCTGGCTACGCATATCCTGGCATAACTGTACTTAGTCACTGCCGTTTGCTTTCCTATTTGCTGTTCCCAGGCTGACAGAGAGTCTGGTTGGAGGCCTGTTTTTATCTGTTGTTTCGAAAGCGAAAAATTATAATCCACTGGTAATCTGCCGTCACTGCGCGCCGCTTTGGGACCTGAAAAATGGTCCTCGCAAACATTGCTTTCAATGAGCGCTTGTTGCGAGACTGAGACAAAAAGAGACATCAACGTGGAATGGCTACTCGATGGCGAGAGGCAAGCGACAGGTATCTTGAAGGATCCTAGGCGGCATCTGTGGTTTTGCTGAAGTATAGGAGGGTAAAGAATAATGCTGAAGCTCTGATGTCTCTGTCCATGCTGTTCAGAGACGGAAGGATCCAGCCTTCTCGTGGAGAATCATTGATACGCGTGTTCGCAGCAACAAATGCTCCGAGCGGTGGTTGCTGAGCTTTCCTTCCATTTCTGACTGCTGACTTTAAAAGGGCTAACTCTTCTTTTTGACAGCCGACATTTTAGTCAATCGCCGGAAAAGTGAACGAAACTAAACGTTGCCATCTACGATGAGCCATTCACTTCAGCCGAGTGACGACTACACGGAATGCTACCGGCGCCGCGGCGCTTGTCTTTTGCGCATTTTTGACGTTTCCCTTACAATGGCACAAAACACAACACCTTACCATTTGGGTTTTGCCGACAGCGACCAGGGGAAGCTTTGGCTGCTGCGGCGCTGCCATCCGAAATCAATGCCCTATCTATATTTAGCGATCACTGGTTCCTAACGACCTGGGTCATTCACCAGAAGCCGAGGAATGCCATTCCTCGGCTTCAGCCATTCCACGCGACGAACAGCGAGGAAATGCTTGACAACTTTTCATGCAGATGGGGACATCTCTCCACGGAAACCTTTGTCTTCTTTGTTCTACAACTAATCAGTGCAATTCCTAGTTCCGTTATCTATTCGAGCGAGTGCGCAGTTTTGGGGTCCCGTAGCAGGATCGCCTGTGAGGATGGAGCGATCGTCACTTATATTATTTGAGGCTGATTCAGTTCCCCGATGGCCGCCGCGGATCCTCCAGGGACACTCAGTGGTGCCAGATATAATCGGTGCGAGATGCCTTAACAAAAAAGAGCTGAAAACCACCCTGTTACCGTTCGCCACACAAGTTGTACGAATAAGTGGGCCGTAATTTTATCATTGTAATTTTTTTCTTGTCCCTTTTCTTGGAACACGACGGCGGCAAGAATGCGGCAGGAGGAGTGCAACAACCGCGTACGCTCAAGCAAACATGCACTGAAATTCAGCGCGCAGCAGACAACATGCGTTACAATGCAGCCCGCAGCGCTGCGCGGAGGTTTTGCCGAGGTCTCCACGGAGGGCACTGATACAGAAAGCGGTGCAGCGCCCCCTGGCCCAGGGTGTCTCCCCTATAAGGCAAAAGCCTTTGGGATTTTTTATACTGTAATGTTTATTTGCGAGTTTTATTTTAGACACACTTTGTTGTTCAATGCTGCTTTACCGGACGTCAATTGATAGCTCTGTTTATATAAGACAGTGCTGATGCCAGTGTTAATTTTGTTGATTTCTTTCATTATAACGATTATACGATTGAGAAAAACAGCGCGGCTTTTCCGCAGAACCGCCGACATACTCGGTCCGGCGGAAGAATTAGAACCATCGCTGAAGATCGGTTGCGAACAATGAGCCGCTTTATAGTTTCATGCATCGAGTGACATTGATCGAATACATCTTGCCAATCGCCCGATGTGTTGTGAATAGGGGCAAAGGTGTTGGCTGCGCGGGTTTGCGACTACCTTCTCTCGCGTCTCTCCTCTGCGACCCCACACCTGGCATGCCCACTTTTCTCTTCTCCGCAACGCGGCGACAGCGGCGGAGCAAGCATGTGCCGGTGCTCTCCGTTACATCTATTCTAGCCACTGTATCTCCGTAGTGTCGCGCGCATGCCCAGTGGTTCCCCTTGCGTTGTCATACAGAATAGAGAAGGATAATTACAACTTGTTTCTGCCCAGCCCGGCGTGGCGAACTGGCTTGAGCGCTTGGCTGAGAATCGCAGACTTAATAGTTCGCTTCCCGGTGGAGACCACAGATTTTTTTCTTTAGGTACCAGTGCAGTGGACGTTTGCTCTCCACGTTTTCTGATCACACTATCTGCATACGGCGGGCACGAGAAAAGAAAGGTTTTGGTGTTAATAAAAAAAGCTATTCAGAAACTGTCCGGCGCCTGTAGCCAACGTATTTTCCTTGGAAAACGTCCGAATATCAACTATCTTCTCCGAGTGTAAGGGAGCTCATTAATATTTTCTTGGATATATACGTATACGTGAGGCCTACGTGAGTAGTGCCGAATCCGCCTGCTTAGAGCACCAACATGAGTTCCTTTACAGGTGTCACAGGCACGACGCAAAGCAGTAAGTATTGCTGAATATCTTGTCCGTAGGGTACTTGGCCAATGAAAAAAAATGTAAATGAGGAACTGTTAGAATCCGCCAACCAATATACCACCCGAAAATTGCCTAAATTAGTACTACGTTTTCACGTGAAAGGAGATTAATCAGGGTTCTCTAGTATATCACTGACGTTTACATGCACAGTACGGAAGCTGCCTTCTTATATCAACTTCCATTCCTTTGTAGGTAGTCCAGGCATGACGCTAAGCATGTTATTATTGCTAAACATCTTGTCTGTAGCGCACTTGGCGAATGGAAATACAAAACGTAAAAGAGAAACGGTTCGACTCCATCTACCAACGTAGTACCGTGAGCAAGAGTCAAATCAAAATTGTCCTTGAACGTTTAAAGTCTTTCCAACCTAATATCATCAGTTAGTCACCTGTATTTTAGAGGTGAGACAAGTAAACATTAGGGGCGAGCCAAGACATCAAGGGACGAGCCAAGCACGTGCACTCGCAGTCGTGGCCAGCGTGTTCTTCTCCCACTTGGTTTCCTTTTCGCCTGATAGGTATTAGGAGCAGGGAGAAAATGCATTTACGAAAATCGCTTGCCTTATGTAACTATTAGTTACAGTAACTTGCAATTCGGTATGTGAACAGCCTGCATGTAATGCTTATAATGTAAATTATTTAGCGTTGCCTAAGCGGCCTGCTTGTCAACGCGTCTTGCTTTATATGTTATACTACCGCCTATATTGCTGTTTTCAAGATTTTGCTGTCTAGAATCAAATGTCGCAACTTAAATATCTTCTCAGTTTTACGAGCAATGCCATGTATATTGTAGAAAACGATGTATACTCTGCTCACTTTCGAAAAAAGCATGGCTATTTCTGTTTGTACGTGATACAGCATCAGCTCACAGTAGTAAGCTCTACTGAGGACCTTTATTTAGTGGACTTGGTGAGATGAAACTGATCCCCCACGTTTGTGAGGAAGCACACGCTCTACTCTGTGACTTTTGAGACCGGTAAAATGCATCGTTGTGATTGGAGACATTGTCACTCTTATTGTTATTGTCACTCTCAAAACGGTTTGAACATATATATCAAAGCTACCACCACCAGACAACGAATTACGCTTCTATTTTGACAGAAGCGCTTCCTCCTAGGAAATCCTTAGGGAAGAAAAGTGTTTATGATTAATATGAATAATGGTATTTTGTATAAATGTCGTTTGTGATACTAAATCTTCATTTGAAAGTCAGCGCTCGTGCTGTGTGCGAAACGTCCCCGTATTTTTCGCGCTGTTTAAAAGTTGAAAAGCCTTCAAAGGACATTTCTTTGAGAGCCGTAAGCTTGGATGCTTTAGAAGGGGATATGGAAATGTAAGAGGCGCCAAATTTTGCCCTCTGTAAAGGCGTTTATTGTTTAATGTTAGGTGATGTTGGTTATTTTCAAGGTCGATACATAGCCGTTTAATGAGAAGCTTCCAATGTGTGACTGGCCAAACGAAATTATTTAAAACACTTCAGATGGCCGCCGCATATTTTGTTGCCTCTCTAAATTGGCCAAACTTAGGCTACATAATACTCCACAACCCAACTTCTTCAAGCCTGCCAAGTGACTCTTTTAACCTCGCTTGAGTGACGCGACCAAAATGTCGCACGAAGGTTTTAGTGCAGGACAAAGCGAAAACAAAGAGATAAACTGCGTTAACTACGCGCATAAGGCATCACAATATTGGGAGCTTCGAGCGGGTCGTTAACACTAGAACGAAAACCTTTCTTTGGCCTTCGGACAGACATTACACGTGCGCCGCTAGGATCCACAGGTGTCTCATCACGCAACAACGCCTCAACCTTTACCACTTTTACAAATTAACAAATTAGGCCTACTATATGAATTTTCGTGGAACCTCCCAAATCACCCTAAATAAAAGAGGTGTCCGACTGGACCATGTTGCCGGGCTAGTTGGTCTAACATCTTTTAAAACTAGGAAAAAAACCCTGGCGTAAAATATTCACACACACACATAAAAAGGTTTGTTGTCCCTGTGTCTCCTTTTTTTTTGTGTGTGTGAATTATTTGAGGAAGGGTTTTTTTTTTCCCAGTACTAAAAGATGTGACGTCTAAGCTCGGTAATACCGAGTTTTTCAGCGAAAACTTGCAAAAATTCCACAAGGTACGTTTGCAATAGAACCAAAACATTTTTCCAAGAGTAAAGTCTCCGGTGCAGCAAATACACTTTGCTGCGAAACCCTCCTGATTACACAACTAATTAACTACAGCTATCTAATTATTATTCATTTATCGAATTTGTGTCCTTAGTAGCAATGTTGTGTTCGAAGAAACGCGAAAGACGATATCAGGAGTCTATTTATTTTAAAACCCTACAAAGAAAGGAAATCCGATGCAGTTTTTGTGTGTGTGTTCAAAACCGAAATTGAGCGTAAGAGACACGTAGGAAGCGCGATACAGATGTGACGTCTGCTAATGTAGTGAAGCAGGGGCTGCGGCCCCAAATTAGAACTGCGTGCCCTATTATGGCGTGCCACGCGCTTTTTCTCGCCCTCTAGCTATCAACAATAACGACACACATTAGGCTAAGACGGCCCTTTCTCTTGATCCACGCTGCGACGCAAAAAATGAACCTGCTACTCGACGTGGCGTGATACCGATCGCTGTTTCAAATGAGGTCGCTGTTCGAACTTAAACGCCACCGCTGAACGTTGTCCGTACTGTTCGTCATACACATCTGATGTTCTGAATTTCGGCTTCGTACGGAAAAAGCGGTGTATTTCCTCTGGCGGAAGGGCTTTCAAATATGTCTTTATTTGTTGAATGGACGGACGGACGGACGTACGGGACGGAACTGAACGGGATGGAATGAAATGAAATGGCATGGGATGGGATGGGATGGCATTGGACGGGATGGGATGGCATTGGATGGGATTGGATGGGACGGGATGGGATAGGATGGATGGATGGATGGATGGATGGATGGATGGATGGATGGACGGATGGATGGATGGATGGATGGATGGATGGATGGATGGATGGGTGGGTGGGTGGATGGATGGATGGGATTGGATTGGATTGGATTTGATTGGATGGATGGATGGGATTGGATTGGATTTGATTGGATGGATGAATGGATGGATGGATGGA
>JAJIZL010082265.1:0-19520 GCA_023969395.1 Amblyomma maculatum | reverse complement strand
CGCGACCATGCCGATCTTCTTCTTCACAACAATATAATTATACTGACTTTTTCAATCATTTATGAAAAGCCTTTCAAAGCAGCTTGGAAAAACGAATTGGTGCCGAGCGAGCGCTTCACTATCCTCCACGATATTTCGAATGAGCACGGGCATTGAAGCATAGAGGTCGGTAGTCGGTTCAGGGAGGCCTTAGAGTCGCGTCCACTCTTCTTTCACAGCCTCCCGAAACAGGTCTAGCGATTTTCCATGGAGATTCCGTTTTGCCAGTTGCTGCTTCATGAGGCATTAAATGTTTTCATTACTGTTAAAATACGTTGTATTTGGGGTCACGGCAGCTCCTGTACTTAAAGCTACTCAGTCTTCTGCCGCCCCGGCCTAAAAAAGCCGAAGTGACTCTTAATTTTATAAAGGTTCAAAAGGCTTGCGTGGTGCTACAAGAAAAGAACAATAGAAAGTTTATTCGATTGAAATAAATCCTAAATCTAACACAGTGGTGTGCAACATTTTTGGAGTGTTTCGTTCTTAAATTATCGACAGAGACAAAATGTTTTTACTAGAAACACTACTTTGTGATTTCAAACGTAATAAAATAAATATAAAAACAACACTGTATTTTCATAGAAGCATCATCCACAAACGAACTTGACAATAGAGTGGCAGTCAAAATAGAATCAAGTGACAACTATCATTAGTTTATAATGGCAAGAAAGGGTTGGTTCAGCGCTATATATATGCAAAGCTAAACATCAAGTATTAATAAAAGTCGTACGATTAAAAACAATCTAAATTTCATGAGCTCACATTCGCTTATACAATCCGTTAATTTTGAGCAAAAAGTTGTCCAATCTTACATCGCAAAGTGAAGATAAAGCTTATTCCTGTGACTTCTTTGCACCTTTACTGGCAACCATGGCACGCTCAACGCAACATCAGAGAGGGTGAAAGAAAGAGAGAGTGAGAGGGCATACGACTAATTATGACATGGCGTTGGAGAAATCCGAGCTCAGGTTGGACAGCATTGGATAGCGTCTAAAGTGTCCGACAAATTAGGAAGGGGGCCGTCAGACCGGAGGCGACGCGTCGGAAACATTTTTGTGTGTTCTCTTTGTTTCAAACCGCTCAACGTTATGGCGTCTCCGCAATACAGGGTTACCACACTGCCGCCTGCTAAACCAGATAAAGATTTGTGTATACATTAAAAGTAATTATACTTGCTCATGTGGATGGGCTCTTGTCACGTTGTAAAATGAAGCACCTGTCCGAAAAGGGCCATCCAGACTGAATAGAATGAAAACCCTTTCCAGTATACCCGCGCATAGTACGATGCTGTCTATCCGAATAAGCGGGGCCGAGGCCTCGGTACATTATTGCACCCAACACACTAACAGACCGGCGTCCACTTGCGGCGACGTAATGCGTGTACTGTGGTTCAAACCTGTAACGTAAAAAAAGAATAACTACGTTATTGTTGCCCAGCACCTCAATGCTTTTCTGAAATGTTTACGGTAAAATTTCAATCAAACGTAAATTACCTAGCATCATTTTTCGGAATTTACCGGGAATATAATAACAGAACAAAAGGAAATAATCAGAGGTGCACTGAGGTAAACTTGCGACCAATTTCTCGTTAACGATCTGGTAAAATAAAACATGTAAGAATACAATACATTGCTTTATGTGCCTTTAGACCGGCAACTACGCGAACTAGCGGGCGCAGTCAGACCTCCAAACACGGTGCTGTTGGTTCCACTTGCTGCGAAATGCCGACTCATCCGTGAACACTAAGTTCCATATAAGTGTCCATATAAGTTAGCAAATGGGAAAACTGCAACGGAAGCGTCTTGTTCTTTTTTTTTTTTTCTAATGAAACTTCTGACAAGACGCCCTGCTCTGGAGCCCGACTGAACGAAGGCGTTCTGTGATGGTTAGAAGAGATACCTGGAGGTGAAGGTCCTGTTGTATCTCCTTAGCACTAATAAAAGTGTCACAGCAGGCTGCTGCCTCAGTCAATCTGTCCTCCTCGTCATTTGTCCTTCTTAGACGGCCATCTCAAGCCGCGTTCGATCGAAATCGTTGCCTCTTCTAGGGATGTGACTTTGTTCCGCGGCGCCATACAAGCTCTGTTCTCATACTTTTCTTTTAATAAATTTGTTCACTGTCACCATCTGAGGAAGCCCAGACAATATACGTAATGCTACCAAGCGAACAGCCAACATCAGCAGCAATGCCCATCCCCGTTCTCCCTTTTTGAACAAGGGTGAACATTTGAACTCTCATTGCCTCCTCGATTCGCTGTATCTTATGGCCTTCGGAACACATTTTTGCGAACTTAATCTACTCATAATATTTTAACGTCCTGAGACGTGGGCAATGCCCCGGTCGCTTTCTTCAGTACCCTGCCTAATAAATATTTAAAAATGAAAAATGCTGTTAAGATACCGCTGTTCGTAGCGGCAGTAAAGATAAAAGCCAAACCACGTGCGTGGCTGTCGGCCTTATTGTCGGCGCATGATTATGCTGATAAGGAGAGCACGAGAGCTAAATTTAGGGTGCGCTCTTTCTAATAGGCCTTCATCGCCACAAGTTGCTTTCTGCTATCCACCCCTGCTGTTGAAACGGGAACAGGCTTGGCACTATCGCTATCGACGAACATGTAGCAGTAGCGCCGGGTAGCGCAATTTTTGCCCCGGCCATGAGTCATTTGCGCCAATTTCTTTTTCGTCGCACCTTTACAGTGATATAGCGTTTCACGCAATGGATACATTCGGCAGCGCTCCTCTCCCATTAACAATGGTTCAAGCCCGAACCTTCAGGACTCTTAGCTGTGATAAGATCAGCAACTTCCTAGGCCTCCGAAACTGCATGGAGCAATGCCAAACTTCGGCACAAGCATGTTGATGGAGCCATTTTTGAGAAGCATATTATCAAGTATATTATAGTGAAATTGCACTGGACATTCACTAAATAAAATTAGGCAAGGAAGTACTGCTATATTAAAACTAAGTGTGTCCAGCGTCTTTAATTGGAATCTCCTTTAACAGAACTGCTTTGTACATGCTGCTGCATTCATGCAGGGAAAGTAATAAAGTATTTCAATGACTATTGTTTGTAACACGCATCTAAAACAATTTCTTTCGATTGAAAAAAGCCGGACGTCTACAGCGTATGCACCACAACCATCTTGAATATTTCAACTAATGCAAAGGAAGACCAAAATACATAAAAAAGGGAAAGTATCAGTTTGAAAACTGCCTTCACAGCGTGAATTGCTGTGGCACAGAAAACGATCTGCAAAGATGCTTGCAAGCTAGACACTAATTAGAGCTGTAACTGGGCCGGAAATCGCGACTAATGCTGCAAACAGCGCAAATCACTCGACAGGCTCATTTGCCTGGCACTGATTGCTTTCCAAATAACCCCTAATGATATGCGCAGTGAATCATGCTTGCTCAGCTAACCTAGCAGAAGGCCGCAACGAAACCAAAGCAGAAGTCAATAATTTAAGAGTCCATTGATGCTTGTTCTGGCCCTGATTGGGACTTACTAATTGCCACCCTTTCACAGAGCTGCGTCCGCCTCGAAGGGCTCAGACGGCGTTAAAGGAAGATACACGGCAGACTGATGTTTTGAAAGTAAGTTTCATCCGGCACTGCCATTCAGATACCTTCTCGTCGGCTGACACGACTAGTGTCTACCCTCTTCTGAGAATAATCAGGCGTTATTGATTATTAACCATTACGCAGCGCCTTTGAAGTGGAGAGCAAGCTTTCTTCATAAGGAAGCTGTCCGCTCTTGGACATAAAAAATACCTTAATGTAAGTGTTCACAAGCATACATATAATGAGAGCCATATTTACGACCGCCGTTCGGGGATCATTGGCGAAGGATGACACAACGCCAGCGTAAGCAAATCTAGTGCGATGAAGGTAAGCATGCATGGAACAAAACTTGTAAAAATACTTGTTTTGGGGCTAGGGTGTTTGATTCCATGCTTTCGAGGCTCAGCGCACAAAGATGGTCAGGTTTGTTAAGTGAGCTTTAGTTTACTTTCTTGGCGTACACATATAAGTTATGCAAAAATTTACCATAGTTAGTTTCAGGCGTATGAAGATATCGTTTTGAGTCTTGTTGTAAATCATGAGTTTACTTTCTGTAGACATGCGCGCTCTTGCGCTTGCTGTACGGTACCTAAACTAACGTTTAGGTTGGTTCTTATATGATTTTCGTGGTCTTGTGGCCCGATAGGGCACCTCCTAAAAAAATATTCGCCTTGTTTTCGGAATGAGAGTTGTTAGTTCAGCCCTTCTTCCTGTCGTTTTTCTTGTTCTTGTGCTTCTTCTTTTTGCACTGAGTCCCGCAAGCATGAACACTTGGAAGAAGGCTTAGGTTCACCTTAAGACCTAGGCACAGTAGCATTACCGGGGTGCTACCTTGGTTTGGAGTCGTCTGCAGAACTCTTTCGCAGACAGATTGACACGGGCTTTGCTTTCACGTACTGCTTTTATTATGCTTTTGGAAGGAAAACTGCCATGACGGCGAATGTATAGCCTGTCTTGCTCATCATTTATCGGGGTTCGAGTTTAACACCTCAATACGCGTTTCCTTTCGTTAATGAGGATTGAGGCTCAGCAGACCCAATCGAGATTTTGTGTGCCTCCGATGCCGAGCCTAGTTTTACGCCGAAAGAGACTTTACGGCTGTCGCAATAAAATTCCAGCTGCGTATAACGCAAGTGCAGATTGAAATTGCAGCAAGTGAAAATATATGTACTGCAATAAAAAACAAGAGTCAAAGTGGCCTCGAACAGATTAGGCCATAGTAGTATTCACTATACTTTTGAGAACCACTTTTTACAGCGCCCAAAAATCGGCAGTACGAATAACCAACAAATGCCACAAAGTACACTGAACTCAGAAATACGGAAAGAATTCCTAGAAAGAGCAAAATTCTGCTTTACTGCTCATGCTCTGTTTCATTTCGCTTCAGCACCATACTCAATGAATTCGGTTTTTCAATACTGGTTGGTTTGTGGGGTTTAACGTCCCAAAGCAACTCAGGCTATGAGAGACGTAGGTTTTTCAATACTGATAGTTTACTTACGCAGTGCCAATTGAATTCCACAATGCGCTTCTGAATGGAATATGTTTTAGTCCTAAAGCGGCATCTGCTTTGCTTTGTTGGTAAAAGCTCTATTTCACAGGTTAGAGTTCGCTTCGACGACAGCTTAAGCGGAATTCGCAAATGCAGGCTTATTTATGCCATAATTGAAAATCCTCTTCAACACATCCAAGGAGGAACAAATAGCGAACAAGAAAATTATGGAGTGAGACGAAAGAAACGTTATTTAGATTTTTATTATCAGCCTCACAAGCGCAAAACATATCAGAATGATTTGCTCAATTTGAGGCCCACTATTGACAAGAATTCTTTGAAGTTGTCTCAAGCTACAAGCATTCCTTGAAGCTGCTTGGGGTTCTGAATTCGGAATGTCGGACACGTTTATAATATACTCCTCTCTACCTGTCAAGCAGGCACCTTCCCTTTGTGAGCTCAAACTGCCAATTTCACGCGTTAGCTCCGGTATTGCAGTGGTTAATAAAATTTCCTGCGTAATTGTTTATTGCCCAATTCTGTATTCCTATTTCTCTCACACATTGCAAAATGGCCATGGTAAATAACAAAGAATCAGCAATAACTGGCAAGCATGATTGCTAAAGTATATTAATTTTAACATTTTAACTTAAACTGCACAATTTTCGTTAGTCTTTCATCTTTCTTTACCTAGATTGCGCTAGTCATGTCTGAAACCAATTCTAATACAACGCCTGCTGTTCACACTGATATGTTAGACGACATACAAAACTTAGATATGTTGAGCAAGCAAAGTTTGGTAACATCGCCTTCAACATGGGAAAAACGGTCAGCACATGGGAAATGGGAAATGGGAAAAAAAGGTCAGCACGGCTTCTCACCGCTGCATCTACGCTGCCTTTTCCTCGAGGGTTTTGGGTTTGCATACTTTATGCGGTGGTGACGTGAAATGCGATAAGCTTATTTTCAAAGCGTATAATAGAAACGGTGCAGCAGGGTCGCTACTTGCTTTAAGCGTGGAAGTTGTATGTGAAAGTGCCATTCTTGGTAAGTTTCATAGTAAGCACTCTGCGAGCATTCATTGCGAAGCTATCGGTGACATCGCTGGCCACAGTGGGATTTGCTTAAATGGTAAGACAGCTTTCTTGTAGTTATATGGGTGAAGTTCGTAGTTCAGAGGCATGTTCTAACGAGTGATGCCGCCAACCAGAAATTCATCCCAACATTCGTGCCTTGCAAATCACGGTGTCCGGTGTTTCTCCCTGCAGGTACATTTTATTGGTGCTGATGGAAGGGCGACACTAACTTCTATCTGGACTTCCTTCCCGCTCTCTTCATCCTTGACACTCGCTCTGGTGGGAGCCAGCCATGTTAACCCGCTCTGCTTCAATTCCACTCATTTGCTTACGCTGGTGCTTCTCCTGGAACATATCGCCACTGCAGCCCTGATGCAAGTGCAGCGCCTCCTTAATCGACTAATTTTAGTACCCCGCGTTACTGTGCCACTCCACATCCACCATCTCTTATACTGAGAAACTACAACAAAATTGTTGCAATTTCGGCTCTAAGCGTTTCCTAATTTTAACAAAACAGTGTTTAAATCTCCTTCTCGAGAACATGTGTTGTCGGCGTCGTCGTAGTGAAAGAAGAATCATGGGCCTGACACTGTCGAGTGGCAGCTGACGGGGCAAAACAATGATCAGTCGTAGGATTGGGGAATGTTAGGCACTCATGCGACACGACTAATTTCAAAGAAGTTGCCAACTTATCAACGTAAATTGAAGGCTGAGGAAGACGAACCTACAAAGGCAGTCGTATTCAGAGTCAGAAATCCTACCGCTAGTCCAGGAAAGCGCTTTCTGACGGCTTATGCAAGCAGGGATTTATATCGATGCCAATTGGCCTTTCACATAATATGGTTCCTTATGTGAATGTGAGAAAGAGTAGGTGCATAAGTTAAGAGATTAGTATGGCAACCAGCGTTCGGCTCCATTTTGAAGTCCAACTCTTTAAAAAGCAATACAAATATAAGGTCTCTAAATATCTCTCTAATCTGACACTGGGCACGGTGGACTTGAGGAAGCGGACTTTATCGCAATCTGGGAGGTCAGTTTTTGATGGAGGCCGAAAACAAAGAGCCCATGTACTGTGCAATGTCAGTGCATGTTAACGAAACCACGGTGGTTAAAATTTGCAGAAACCTTGCGCTGTACGATCTATGCAGACTCAGCTGCTTTGAAATTTTATTATAGTATTATGCACCAAACTAAGTGCTATTTAGGCCGTTGGTTCACATATCCCGCGTTTTTTGGGGTGATAATATTGTCACGTAGTGGTGACAAGCCGGTTGACACCAAAAGAAAGACACAGGCTTGATGGTGCAGAAATTAACTCCTTATTGGGCTGACTTGCACCCGCAAAAGAACTAAGCAACTCGGCGGCGGCGATAGCAACAAAGAATGCCCGTCACATTCGTCAACGCGCAATTTAAAGGCTGCTCAGAACAATCTAGATAACGTCGGAAACTGCTACTAGTACAACCTGGGACATTGTAGAAACATACGCAAGTGATCGGAATCTTTGATACAGATCTCGGCGCATCGTTCGCGACAAAGAAAATGATAACGCGTCGTGTCGCGACGAGCATGAACAAACATGGGATACAAAAGTGATACGCGATCCAGAATCAGAGTCATAAAGCCGCATGCCGGCGGCTGTTAAAAAACAACAAATAGTTTTGAAGGTTTCGCGGCAATATGCACGTTTGTGTGATGGCGCTTCAAAGCTTTATTTTTACAGATCGGTAAGGGTACCGCGCTTTCGTATTTAAGCTTGTACGTGTAACCGCACGAGTGCTCTTGTTTTCGGACTTACTTCAACACGGGTGCAAGTTTACATATAAGATGACAACCAAAGTAGAGCGCAAGAGAATGGCACTGTACGATAACATATACTAGGATGCGGCAGTCATTTAGTCAGTGAAGTACTCATTGAAATGATGGATTCTCTTGTTAAAATGCGTGTGCATCTGTTTTGATTACACGCCAAGTGATTTCACAGAAGTACTCTTTCATTTTTCGGAACAGTTAATCTAGAAAAGCAGGCGGCGATAGCACAGTGGCCGGACACAGTGGCCGAATAATTTAATTCGTTTGCGCCGCAGCGTATGCATTTGAATGTGACCCGTGGATTCTTAGATTCTAAGATTATTGGATGCTTTATTTAATGTGCTTTCACATTGTATGTGACGTCACACTATGCTCACGCCATCTATAATTTACTGGGTCATCAACAGATAGCACTTAGTTTCCGTACCAACGCGACTTCTGTGCAGTCACATAAAATAAGTACACAACATTGGGCGAGTTGTCAGTATAATGTTCCTTTTACTCTGAAAAACAACCCCATGTCGCATTTCGCTGGGTGTGTAGGCTCCTGCAAGCCCTGTGTTCGTTGTAAGAACGCAAAGAGAAAACATTCCTAAACTTTGAATGCGAGCAATAAAAGAACTAAAAGGGGACACTTGTCTCATCGCCGTGAATTCGTAAGCTTAAAGTGCTGCTATTTCGCTACTGCTGCGTATTTTTTTTTTTATTCGAGCTATAAGAGTTCACCTCTGTTATGTTTTGTTCTATATGGTGTTTACATGCTTTAGTATTTGACTCTGATATATACTCGTCGAGACAGCTAGCACGATATGTGACCTAACGTTGCAATGTAGCCCGAAGTTCAATTGTTATTCACAGTTAACTAATCCACATTTTAAACTATAGCTGTAATTAGTCTAGTGCGATTCTAGTAATGTAAACTGTGACCTATTATATATGACTGGGTGCTATAGCGCAAAGTTCAATTACTAAGCACAACTGCTCAGCGGTATATGTTGAGGACGTTCGCACAGTACACTGCCAATAAATTCGACATAAGCTATCCAACGACATATATAAGGAGCTTAATGCCGTAGCGCAACGCTCAATCTTTATTCACTGCTAAGCAATGAATAAATAATTATGACCTAAATTTTTTTACGTGAAGTTATAGTCGACATAAATTAGCTAACAATATGAGACATAATGACGTACCATGAAGTTCAATGTGATGTCATTGACGGTAACTAATCGCGCCCTACAATTAATCAAGCGCAATTATGCTCTACATTAGCTAGCCATAAGTATAACTCTTGCGGTTACTATACTCTACACAAGCTACACAGACACTGCGGAAACTTCCTTTGTGCGCATTTAATATGCACATTACTTCGCCCATGACGCAAGCGAGGCTACGCAAAAATAAAAAAATAATTAAAATCTTACGTGCCACTTGGGGCAGTAAGTGGCAGTGCTGAAGGTTATAATGACTTTTTTTTCTCGCGGTAAATATATAAGACTAGCACACAAAGCCACAAAGGAACGTTTCTGGCGATAACCAAACTACAAATTTAAAAGACGACAAGTGGTCTTGGAGATGCCAAAATTGATTTCAATAACGTCTTCTCTCTCCAAAATTCGCTTATTTCTAATTCGCCTTTTTGAAAACGAACCACCAGCCCCAGCTGCACATAAGCATTTCTAGGTCTAAGCGATCGGCGCCACCAGTGCTGATCTCGGCGGCCATGCTCAATTCATATTTGTGACAGATATGACATGACATATTTGTGACAGCTACAGATAGCGGTAGCTGTCAAGTGCACACATCGCCTTTTCGCAGGCGGCTGCGTCTCTCAAGGACTTTTTCAACCAGTAGCAGATAAAGTTACAATCACCTCCCAGAAGGCGCCACATCTTTGAAAAAAGCGTTTTCGCTGCATGTTGGATTCAAACACGATTCATGTGAGAGGAAATATGCATTATCGCAAGCAATTCCGTGAACGAAAATGACACAGCCATTTGATTCTCTGCTTCAAGCTTCTCTTCATTGGGTTAGTGTATTGCGGCCAATAATTAGACGTAATTCGGTACAATACTGTACGCAGGACGTTTGCTGTGTTCTTAGTTGTTGTTTTTTTTTAATCCAGACGCTATCTTTGACGGCCCTTAGTCTATAAATTTTTCGTTTTGCATTCATTTGCCTGGTTTGAAGGCCGGCTATTGATATTCTGATTCAGATATTCTTCAGGGTAAAATTATTTTTATGATATGATACCTTTAGGCCACTATGCTTCCTTATGGGGTCCCTGATACTTTTTCGCTCTGCCCCTTGCCCTCACAAGATTATATTCGCCATTTTCGGTTTGCACAACTGCCACCTCGCCTTTAAATTTAAAAGCAAAACTTTTTCCCATGTCGCCCACTCACACTGTTGTGAGGTGCAATACGTCTTTAGTGCTTAATTTTGAGCTCGCTGTGAGCAAACCAACCCCTCTGTAAAACCAAGTTGGAGCTGTGTTTTGCATTAGCAAACAGCGAGTCGCTGATACCGCATGATCATCAAGACGAATTATTTCCGTTGTAGAGCATGTCTCACTGCTCTCTGTGCTTGCTTATATTTCTGGAAGTACCCATTTTGCTTTGTTTTGTTTTTCGTTTCGATAAAAGCTAGCAGAGAACAGTTTTGGGAGAAACTGGGCTTTCAGCTAGATTGACTGTTTCGACTGCAATGTATGCAGGTGGCCCTATCTCCATAAGTAATAGCGTTTGGGATGCAGCAATGGAAAATAAATAGGGATTATTTTGTATGTAAGGAAAGCATACGATTCTCTCTGAACTAAATGCAATCGATCACATTGTGGGAATATGAAAGAGGTGGTCAACTCAACAAACGTGAACGTTATTTCAATGCATTGATCATCAATTCAAAATGGATAGCGAGATGCACGTAAGCAGAGAGTATAAAAACCTTTAGCAAGTACATATAATCACATGTAGCAAACATTCAATGGAAGAGAAGCGACCGGTTCAAGTTTGCATTACCTACCTTCCGGGGCCCGACTGCGGTGGCTCAGTGCATGGGTCGGTCAACTGCTGAACTATAAGACACAGGATTGAATTACGACCACGACGACCGGTTTTCGATGGAGGTAAAGAGTAGATAACTTGTGTGCTTTGGGGTCGATAGTGTTAAACAACTTCAAATGAGCGAAATTTCCGGAGCCCTCCACTATGGCATCTGTCAGGGTCTCAGTGGTTTCGGAAAGGTAAATCCTATAAACCAAATGATACTTCCTTTAGAATTGAGCATGCAGTTATGTTTGTATATAGCTAATTTATGCTACATAAAAGGCCACCCCAAAAAATTTGCATCGCTATATGGAAGTGCTTTTACATACTGGAAGAAAAGAAAAAGGCAACTGATTTTTTATTGTAGTACTATCACAGAACTGATGCAGTTTTTAAACGACTCTAATAAGACAAAAAAAAAAAATTGAATGCTTCTTCATTATGTTGTAACATTTCGTTTCGGGTTTCTGCATGTGGCGTAGCACCAATTGAAACTCAAGCAGTAGCTGTGGAAGCAAACGACCAGTTATTTACGGCAGGTTTGTTTTCTTTGTCACCGCTAGCCACGCTGAAACCGCTGCATGAAGTTCTTCTTATCTGCGCAGATTATGCTTAGGCAGTTTTTGACCTACTGCTTGCCGGACAGTTGATTTCAGTTGAAATGGGGCTGGAACCGCGAAATAATGCCGGTTAATTGGTAATTTCAAGTGAACTGTTGTGCATCATCGTTCGGTGGCGTGCAGGAAGCAGGGTGATACCTCATGTGGACGGTGCAACCGCTGCATCCGATTTCGGAGCAGTTTCACAAATTCTGACGTCAAGACATCTCTTTTTTTATGTTCTTAAGTATGCAGCATCGGTCCGCCAGTGCAGCAGTATGACTTGGAAGCTTTTATGCAAGTAAATGAAGGCAACGATGTCAACAGCGTGACAATATTCTCGATGACCTGCCTCTTTAGTAGCAAGACCCATTATACCTTGAGCTCCACATTGTTTCTACCGATCGCAATTATTTCAGTGCAGTCGCGCTACTAGTCGCTTTACCGCAGAATTTCCGCAGTATTCTTTCGAGGTTAATTCGACCTTCGACCTTTGTGAACACCAACGCAATGAAAAACTCGACGTTCATGACTTTTTAATCCAGGGAAAACAAAAGGTTATTGCCATCGCAGGCTTTTGCTTGGGACCATTGCGCAATGTAGGCAGCTGGTATCGTCTCGTATAACTCGTGTAGATGACATTCTTGTGGAAATAAAGAAGAAATCGGCATAGGCAGGACATGTAGTGCGAAAAGAGGATAACAGATGGACGCTTATAACAATTTTGATTCCAATGGAAAGAAAGCGCAGAAGGGGCGGCAGAAAGTTAGGTTGGCGAATGAGGTTAAGATGTTCGCAGGGGTCAAGTGGATGAAGCTAGCACTGGATCTGGTCAATTGCAGGAATACGGAAGAGTCGTTCGCAATGTAGTTGGTATCGTCCGGCTGATGATGATAACAGTCGCATTCTAGGCTGTCAGTCTTTCACGTTGTGCTTCGGTTGCATCATTCTGTTCATCTCATCTGTGAAAGTTTCACTAAAGATCGGAATATTTGGCATTCATTTTAAACCAGAGGTTGCATTTTAACGCATGGCCTTTCTGGTGCGCAAGGATAGGACGGCGCTAGTGACTTACGCCCGATGTTGGTCGCCAACGCCCAGGTTCCCTACCGAATTGGTAGCTGTAATAGAAAAGCCGCGTCATATCGCTGCGCACACGGGATTTGTTAGATTTGTCTGATTGATTCGGCACAGTTAAAGATCGCGCAAGCGATCGATGCATTCCGGTGCATTCCGGATGCATTCCGGATTTCGATGCATTCCAGTGGGAACGAAGTTAACTGCCAGCGGTGACAACTGACACAAAGTCCTAAACACATTGTAGTGCTACTGCACAATAATCCGGACTTAGCTCTGCTAAGTAATGCCGAACGTTGGGCGAGTTGGTGAATGTTCATGATGGAAAATAGCGCAAAACGTACACGAAGGATGGAAGGAAGACACGGACAAGCGCTTGTCCGTGTCGTCCTTCCTTCCTTCGTGTATCTTTTGCGCTATTTTCCATCATGTTAGCTCTGCTAAACCGTGCGTGTTTTTTTTTCCTTCCTGTTGTAATAAAACACGGCTCTAAACCTGTTTTGTTTTCTTCAGAAAAATGCGACCAAAACAAGCAGGTCAGGTATAAGACGCAGGAGCAATATACCGACGTTGGGAGAGCTTGTTAAAGGCTTACGAACCATGATTACATTTTGAAATTGGCTTCGATGAATTTGAGAAGGAAATTCCTAACAAATGATCAGGTTCTCGAGGTTAGGCTAGGCCTAAAAAAGCATTCCGAACTATTATGGATCGGATCATGTTCAATGGTGTACACCGTGCGCTCTCAATCGGACTGAAGCCATGTTTTCCTTCCGGAGCTGAGATTTACCGTCCGTTCGGCGCTTTTATGTGCGATTGCTCCTCTCAGGAAGATCTATTTCGTCCGGTGACTCAAGTCCCAGCTTCCACTATCTTAAATAAAAAAAAAAAAAACATTTCTTTCCCTACACCAATGTAGGTATAGTCCTAGCCTTAGATGTTTTTTCCATCTTGTGATGTTGTTCATAGGTAATATCCGTGGCCTGTTTATTGTCAGGTTGCAACAGAGTCGGATGCGGCTTTTTTGTTTCGTGCATTGAAGGATGAACCTGGCTACAAGCTTTATTTTTTCTTTTTATTTTTTCTGCTAGCCCATTCGTTCTATTCTGAGCAGTGCTATACTACCGCACGGTGCCTTTCTGCAGTCGTGTAGTGGATTCATGCATATAGACCTCGCTATTCAAGTTTATACTTCCTACTAGAGATCCGTATTCACTTCTATCGTTTTGCCTGCACAGCTTATAGTTCAGCAGCCGCCAACCAATTTGTTTAGGCAGCCTGAGATCCCTCCAAGCTCACAGTTTCAGCCACGTGTGATCCGAGACATCTAGGCTTCTATGTGCTCCGTGATGCGTGTTTGCGTATTTTATCAAGGAAGTATTGACGTTTTGTTGTAATCGACAAAAAGAGCTCGAGTAACACCTGTAGTTGTCTTCAATAATTTATTTAAAGTATTTGAAAGATAAGTGGACGCCCTTGCTTGAAGCCTTACTCCGTCTATTGGCGAAGATACATCGCTGCATGCAATCAACTAATGCTAACCGAATATCAGGCGTTAGGAAAAACCCTTTACCCCTTTGTTCAGTGACTTTAAGTTATAGACTTCTGCCCCCAGCGTAGAAAGTGCTGAAAGGAAAGCCTGAGCTCCAGCCCTCATGATGTTAGCTTGACATGAGCCCTAAGGGAGGTCTTTTTTATGATCGTTTTTTTTTATTCGGAAAAAGGGCAATTGCGCAGAATGCCAGTTTTATTTTCTTAATATCTTTGGTTCGCTTCATACGAACTTGCATATGAAGTACTGTGAAATGCCTTACAGCGATAGGAAGACCAAAACTGAATTTGATGTCAGCTGCGCTACAATAGGGGGAAATTATTTCAACAAGGCTTGTTTCACCCATTACCACCGACCACAAAACAAAACAGGTGCATGACCCGGTTTTGCATCTGCGACCGTCGCTTGAACCGAATGGGCGATAAAATGGCCAGCGAATAAATCTGCGCGCACAGGTGGCAGGACAGAGGGACAGAGTAGATTGAGATCCTAAGTAGAATCTCTCCCGCACCACTAATGTATCGCGGGTGAGGAGAGAGGGAGGAGAAACCTGGTGTCTCGGCTTAGATGAGCGTTAGCAGGTGCCTGTACTGGCCCCTTATCACTCATCCGGTGTTCGTGACCTTCGCTGCTTGGATCATGAGTTGCGTTGTCAAGGTCTTGATGTTGACGCTTCAGTGCTCGTCTGTACAGAACAAAGCTTCAACCAAGAACCCTTAGATAGCGTGTGACAAATTTTGGGCGACCTCAGGCATATATCGAGATGTTTGTTCATGCTTTTTTCTGTACAAATAACATTGTGGCTATCGGGATCCCTCATCTTCAGCAATACATCCCTCGACTGCAGTGACGGTACGGCGAAGTGCGAAGTTGCGGCTCAGCAGAATGTAGCCAATAATCAAGAGTAAGCAGTCACCATCAGGGGCATGATAGTGCGGGACGTAGGGCTACGAACGATGTAGCTATAGCGATCACAGAAAAATTTGCTGGTCGAATAAAATCCGAGCAAAAGAAACAAGGTTTTAGAATCGATGAGCGCAAGGTCGAGGTGCAGGACGCTTTGCGAGCAGCCGATCAGTGCTGGATACTCTGATACGAAATCTAGGTCTAGGATTTGTGCATGAGCACAAGGGTTCAAAAGAATAAGATACACCGAGAGATCTTGGCGGTCAACCTAAGTGGGCACAGTTCGTCAACACCAACCGTTCGACTGTCCACAATATGCGCTCGAAAGTGAGGTGTGAGGACTTTACGGGGGCGATAGCGAAGATTTACTCTGATTAGGAGACAAGCGGTGCAGTGTCAACGAGCGCACGCACGGGAACACTATCTACAGATATCTCTAATATCCTCTCTCTGGAGGTCTCAGTGCTATCCTTTGGGTATTCTGGTGGATAAATATAGGAGTTTGTAATGCTTAGTGAATCTCGCTATCAGCTGGTTGATAGTGTGGCTATGCTCTATTGTCAAATTTTCAAATAGTGGTTATGATCACCTATCTTGTCTTTTGTTTGCTTGAAGCTGTACTGGTTTTAATAAAGATTGTCTTAGTAAGCACCTTATAGGAACTCGACAGTACATTAATTGGTTCTAGAATTTCAGGTCGTTGATTCCCCCTTCTTAAGAATAGATACAACATTAGCGTTCTCCAAACATTCCGGTATGCTCTAGGTCATATAATGAATAGAGTATACAGAACGCTTTGCTTTTTATGAGCGATTTCTCTACAGACTTTCAACAGATCGGCCACTAGGTGATCTTCCTCTCGTGCTTGCCCTTTTTCATTACTTACAACGCATTTTATTTTAGTGAAGTTAATTTATGAAGGTAGGCTTAGGTCGGAAACTAGAATTAGTCTCGCGGGAAGACAGTCCGTGTTCCTGTATAGAAGGTATGCAGTGTTAGCAACCACACGGAGAGGAAATATGGTGAAGAAATAAAATTATTCGAATGATTAGCGTAGGACACACAGCATTTGGCACTTAAGCTGCACATGGTGCCCTCTGTTTATCAGAAATTAATTATCAAGCACTGGGATCATTGGTCGTGAAAGTTCATTCCATTTCATTTATTTGGGCCCATTTACAAGTAAAAGGAGGAAGCCAAGGTAAAAGCTGCTTGTTTGCAGCTTGAGGGCTCCTTGGACTCTTTTGCAGATTGGGCCCCAACGTGGTGGCGCAGTGGTTACGGCGCTCGACTACTGTTCCCAAGGACGCGGGATCGAATCCCGGCCTCGGCGGCCGCTTTTCGCTGGAGGCGAAAAGCAAAGCGTCCGTGTGGTGTGCGATGTCAGTGCACGTTAAAGAACCCCAGGTGGTCGAAATTTCCCGAGTCCTCCACTACGGCGTCTCTCATAGCCAGAGTCGCTTCGGGACGTTAAACCCCACAAATCAAGCCAAACCTTTTACAGATTGGCGGACAGTTGGCAGAGAAACTCATTAGCCAAAAAAAGAAAGCCATATTCATAGTGCAATATATTAATTTAAGTAATAGCTTTATAAGTGGTGTTAATGTATGAGTATACATGCCGGTCTCTAGACAGGAATTTAGTAGTAGCGGTAAGGTGTTTGTAATCATTTGATGGCCGTAATTCGTCTTCGAAACAGGGATGAACCATTTTCGTGCCTTAGATTATTATATTTTTAGTCTGACCTAGGGTTGCTATATATTGTAGCGGATGAAATGGTTTTAATGCAGGTGAACGTAAAATGAAGGACGTACGCACACGGCTGAGAAACACGGATCAGTCTGAGCACGCCTCGCTTCCTCTGCTTCTTCTTCTTCTGCTTCTGCTGCTTCTTAATAAGCCGCTACGTGGCGTAACAATTCCCCCCGGGAAAATGCTTCTCGTCCTCGACAAAATTAGGCAGATCGAAGATGGCAGCACTTAAGGCGAGCCACGTGAATAACTTGTGTGTTGCGGGATCGGCGGTTATCCGTCGTGACTTTGGCGATGACGTAATTCACGTCATTCAGTCGGTCCAACACGACGAAGGGGCCATCGTACTTGCAGAGAAACTTCTCATATTATCCTCACCTGCGAATAACGTGAGGAGTTCTTGCATAGAGTAAACAGAAAGGAGAATAGCCGGTAACTGCATGATTTCCAGTGTTATAAGCGTACATCACATACGGTAGCACTGCATCCTAGTTGCGATGGTCAGACGAGACGTACATGGAGAGCATGGTTGTCAAGGTGCGGTTGGTGCGCTCGGTGAGACCGTTGGTCTGCGGATGATACGGGTGTGGAATGTCGGTAGTGTAAACCACAAAGGCGGAGCATTTCTTCTAGGACATCAGCAGTGAATTGCCGACCACGATCACTTACAATAACACGGGGTGCCATATGGCGAAGAATAACGGAATACAAAAGAAACGACGGAACATCAGCAGCCTTTGCGATAGCGAGAGAAGCGGTCTCAGCGTATCTGGTAAGATAGTCAACGCAGACTATAATCCAGCGGCAGCCGTCTACAGTCTTTGGAAAAGGACCAGCAGGTCAATTCCAATCTTTTCAAAAGGTGAGATAGGTGACTTGACGGATTGTAAAGGTCCGGCCAGCTTGGTGGTGCGTGCCCTAAGTCGTTGGCATTGTTCACATATCACAACGTATTGTTTGGTTGTCTTAGAAATTTGTGGCCAGTAAAAACACTGGCGAGTTCGGTGCAGGATACGACAGAAGCCTAGATGTCCAGAGGTAATATCGTGCATGGCATGCAAAACTTGTGCACGGAGACTTTTTGGGACGACCAAAAGGAGGGCAGAACCGTCATTTGAGTAGTTCTTGAACAAAACACCGTCTTCGATAGTAAACTGCGTTGACTCTGCTCTTCTTTCTGCCTCTTGTATAAGAGGCTGTAGTGACCGGTCGTTGCGTTGTTCTCGCCTAAAGGTCGCCATACTAGGAAACGTCGACACGATTGAGGCTAAACACCCGTCAAAACCGTCTTCATTGTTAACGGAAGCCGGCAATGGGTGCCGTGACAAGCAGTCTGCATCACTGTGATGTCGTCCCCTCTTGAAAGCGACACCAAAGCTGTATTCTTGTAGGCGTAATGCCCAGCGCGCCAGACGACCAGATGGATCGCGAAGTCCGATGAGCCAGCATATAGCGAATGGTGGTCAGTAACTATGGTGAAGTAGCGTCCCTCCCATCCGGATGAAGTGCTTCGTGATGCTCCTCGTCGCGCTTCTGTCGCCCCATCTCGGCCTCCAAGGGATCCTGAAATGAACTACCAGAGCCGCCAGACACCCGTATGTTACGGCTGGGGGGGGGGGGGGGGGGGGGAAGGGCAGCGCACATATCTCCCGCTTTTGTCCGCGTCGTCAAATTACCCGACCCTCTGTCCAACAAGCACCACGCTTCACGAATGGTGCCCAGTTGGAGCAGCAGCCACCCGCTACCTTCTATCGGCCCCTTCCCCTAAATATGCGTAACAATATGTTAATAAATTATTTGCATGTTGCTTTAGAGAAAAAGAGTACGTAAGAGCTCTCGATTGTCTATATGATCACATTTCGAACTGTTGTACTTGAAGAAAAGGCCTTCATTGTGTGAATTGTAAGGTACGTTTACAATAGCACGCATTATTTTCTTTTGCATCAATAGTATTTTGGTTAGATTGGAGACTGATGTGGTGCCCGAAACAAGATGTGACTAGTTTACATGTGATGCAAAGAATGAATTGAAAGTGACCAGCCTAGCTGACGTTGGTAAGATTTAGCGATTTCGCTTTTATTTACCTGTTATGGGACTTACTTTCTAAAGTATAAACTCCGCGTGTATGTCTCATTGAATTGTGTTTGTGAAGTATACGCCAAGCACTTTTACGGAGTTGACAACTTCTATATTCAGTTCAGTTCAGGCGTTCAGTCGTGTCCGACTCTTCGTGACCCTATGGACCATGGCACGCCACGCTTTCCGGTCTCTCACTATCTTCTTAACATCACATAGCTTCATCTGCAATGCCTCGAGAATGCCATCTAACCATCGCGTTCGCTGCCTACCCCTTCTCCGGCGACCCTCAACCTTTCCCAACATCAAATCTTTCTCCAGCGACTCCTCTCTTCTCATCAGATGACCAAAGTAGCTGAGCTTTAACTTTAGAATTTGACCCTCCAATGAGCAGTCAGGGTTTATGGTCGACAATATCGACTGATTTGATCTTCTGGCAGTCCAAGGAACTCTTAAGAGTCTTCGCCAGCACCACAATTCAAACGCGTCAATTCTTCGGCGGTCAGCCTTTTTCACAGTCCAACTCTCGC
>JAJIZL010082263.1:3698-30395 GCA_023969395.1 Amblyomma maculatum | reverse complement strand
TTTTTTTTTCTGAGAGTGCTACCTAAATATACTATTCATATTGTGGTAGAGATATTCTATCATATGCATGTGTTTGCTTAACCATTGTCGTTTTTTGCAACCTAATGAAACTGGTAAGCGTTCTTTCAAAGACAACCGACATGCAGACAATCCAGAAATTATAGATAATTTCGAAACATAATTTGCTGATTCTACTGACAATATTGCGAACATCTTTTGCCGTTGTTTTACAGATATGTACCGTTATTATATGAATAAATCTGTGCCGAGAAAGGTTTAGCTAGTTTGCAAACAAACACCATGGATGACACGTCAATAATCTACCTGAAGCGGGAAATAAAATGGCTGAAGAAATGGGGCATCAATTTCGCAATATAAAGCAATCAAAAACAAAATCTTGCACATGCGGCGCACTCTTCGAAGGAACGCTACTTTAAAAAATTGCTGCCTAGCTTCATTCCTGAAGAACTGAATCTGTTTTGGATCATGTAAGCGTCGAAAAGAAACCAGTGCCACAATCTTTTGGAAATGGTTCAATACTAACAAAACCTGGTGAAACTTTGTGTTTCTTCAATGGCTACTTTAAAAGTGTGTTTTCAGATTCTGGTATTTAGTCGTTCTATGACACAGTAATGCACCTTCCGATGTGAATTTTATTTTTTACTCCAGCGTAGTGTATATGTTAATTGCCTTAAAAACATAATTATCATGTTGTCCTGACATTTTAGCATGTTTCTAAAGCGATATCCAGAATCCATTCAAAAATTTCTTCTTACTATAATATCGTTTTTATTAGTTAACGGAAGACTACCATGGTGATTAGACATAGCCAGAGTTGAGTCCGTAGACAAGAAATACACAGATGACCGTGCCTTATTACAAAATTATTGTCCAAAATAGCTAACATCGCATGTTATAAACTAATCGAAGATATTATTTTCGATCAGAATTAGGTACTTCACAGCGACCACTCAATACTCTCCAATTTTCAACATGGGTTCATAAAAGACTATTCAACAGTTATGGAATTACCCACAACAATATGTATACATTCACATAAAGCCTATAAATGCGGTCAGGTTGATTCAATATTTCGAGATATCACGAAAGCTTTCAAATGATTTTCATATAACAAACTCCTACAAAAACTAAGAAGGATTAGCCTTCTGGAAATTTTAATTATTTGGAGAAAGAAATATTTATCCGATTGGTACCGATTTGTAGCAGTTAACCAGCAGCATTTAGACTGTCTTCCGGCTTGTTCCAAGGTCCCTCAATTTAGTGTGTTAGGAACATTGCTATGGTCACTGCATGGCGAATATATGACCGCTGTAGCTCCTCCTAACATGCCAATCACGTAGTTCGCTGGTGATTGTCTACTCTTTAAGGAAATAAACTCAACTAACGATCAAAAGCACCTCAGTTCCTCTCTTGATAAATTTTGTGAATGATGTCGAACGTAGGATGTGAAGCTTAACACCTATAAAACAGCCTTTTTCACTTCTCCCTCCACCAAACACACTTTATTTTACGTACAGGCTAGGTTCGACCCCACTGTATGAAGAAACTAAATATGAGTAATTAGGTGTCACGCTTAAAAATATTTTTTCATGCAATTTGCATATAGATAATAGCTTCTCTTCAGCATTACTTAAAAGTACGTTTCAATCACATCAGGCCAAAAATTCAGCTCTTTGCCAAAGTGAAATTATTTATTGCAATCCACTAATCGCATCGGAAACTGAATATGCATGCGTCGCTAGGACCCATTTATTAAACAGCATATTACCCGGCACTAAAATATAAAGAGGAAACATCTAAAGTTTAATTGCTCTGAATATGTATGCGTCGCCTGGGACCCATTTACTAAACACAATATTACCCGCCTCTAAAATATAAACAGGAAATATCTAAACTTTATGTACTTTAAGCTTTCTTCGTATGACTCACCTTGCGAAATAATTCAGGTAAATTATTGGCATTCAATGTCTTGGTAACCGAAGTAAACATTTGCGCTTGCAATTTCTATTCTTGGTTTCAAATAACCATCAAGCATTTACTTTTCACCATGACTGTAGCCTTCAATGTCGAGTCTCATTCGTCACCATCATCGTAATTAGCTGACGCCGCATTTTACACAAACAGATTTATTTATGTTCTTATATTTCCTCCCACTGCAGCCTATTGGAACATATCTATTGCCTTTTCCTTCACTTGGATGTCTCATTAGCTTCGTTTATGTTAGCGTTATTATACGTTTTCACTCTACCTACTTGGACCTTTACAAAATTTTCTGTATTGAATAAATAAACAATTAAAAGAATAATAATAAAAGACACCCTAAATTACGAGCCCAATAGGAGCCCTCGACACGTAACTATACATGATTCGATGCCTGCGTCTCTGCAAGTCATACATATTAATAACGAGTACTTACAGTTTTGCCAGAGTCAGGGCAGTTTGATTTTCAATCGAAAGATTCATCTGTTCAGCTGCCAAAGCTGAGGCGTAATCCTCACTACATCCACCGCTCTGGTATGTGGCCTCTGTGACAAGTATATAAAGTCCTGGTTATAACCGCACGATACGCTTCATTGACGTCATAGACCACCATCCTTCTATTTTCTATAAGGAACATTTACGCCATAATAATAATATAGATAATCAGTCTTTCAATCAGCTTTTACTCTAATTTGAGCATGAACAGCCATATCATCTCGATAGTGAAGTACAAATAAGAGTAGGAGAAAATGCACGTGCAAGCTTACACACAGAGATAGAAAAAATAAAAAGAACAAATAATAATTGAAATGTAATTTAGATAACGCGAGTTGCGCAGAGAACGAAATAAATTAAGTACACGTCTTAAAGAACTTATTAAAAGCATCCAAAAGAGTGAAAGAACATCATGCAGTCAAATACTATTACAGAACAAATTTACCGAAAGTAATAAAATGAAGAGATATGAATACACAGCTTTAACGTTAAAGTAGAAATAAAAGCAAGTAAATAACAATTTACAGAACAATGACAATATTAAACAAGAGAAAATGCACAAGTGAATAAAGACAAAAGGCTTGAAAGGAGAAGTAATTTTAAAGTTAGGCGCTACGAGCTTCCAATAAAATGAATGGAGTTCGTTTCTAAGATACCAACATGAGGATAAAATATTTAAACAATTTCCGCATTCTCTCCAGAGGGAAGTGATAATGCTGAACCGGAGAAACTAGCAATGGGCTAAATTCTATCATGATATTCTGCCAAACTCATAGCAGGACGCACTAAAGGGTCTCAAGGTACATACAGGGCCAAGAAGGAGTTTACAAAACAAACTGGTAACTGCTCTGACATGACAGTAGCAGAGGAGGAACATGCGGCGGGTTACTCCATGTGGAGTGAGATGTGAAGGTTGTGCAGGAGAAACTATATTGAAATAGGCGTAAAACTTCTTGCTGTATTCTGTCCATTCAATCAAATTAATTTTTCGAGTATCATTTCAAACAACAGATTCATACTCCAGAAGCGACAAGCTTACGGACAAATACAACTTCAAAAAGGAAAGTTGGGTGCGGAACACTCTCCAAAGCCTGCAGACAAATATAGCGTGCGCAAACAAACAGTCCCATGCGTTTAGTAGTAAAGAATGCTGAGGGTACGGTAGAAAATGTACACCAAAGTCATTAATCTCGTCAACCCTGGACAACTGTTCAGAATTCGCCTAATAAGGCTAAAGATGCTAAGCGTTTTCAAGTAAATGAGACAACCCAAGTTTTCGAAGAATTCAGAGTAAATATATAACAATAATATTATTAATTAACAAACAAAACTTTATTACTAGTGCTACTACAAATATCAATATTATTATTTTTTTTTTCTATCAATATATTTTTATGCAGTGTAGGTAAGGTGCAACTGTTTTATACTTACCTCTTGAGCGATATCGGTAAGCTGCTAGTCATGTACCGAGAGTACCTGCCAAATGCGCTCAATCTCAATCTTATTCTCCTTGTCATTTTCCTTTCATGGTCCGGATCTGCGTTTACTACCAGGCCTGAGTAGACAGATTCAACTACAACTTCCCATCTATAGCGATGAAACTGAAGGCTAACGAAAAGGGTTCTACTTACGTTCAGGACAACGAAGAGGACTATGGAACGAAAAATGGTAGGTGTAACGTGAACAAATAGGCAGCGCGCAGAGTGGGTGAGGGAAATAGCTCGAATTATTGACATTCTAGTTGAAATCAAGAAAAAGAAATGGGCAGGGGCAAGGTAGGTATTACGTAAAAAGGACAACCAATGATCGCTCACGGTAACAAATTGGATTCCAAGGAAAATAAGACGTAGCAGGGGACAGCAGAAAGTTAGGTGGGCGGATGATGTTATGGAAAATTCGCATTTGGTCAAGTGAATGCAGCGAACACTGGAACGAGTTAACTAGAGGAATATGGGAGAATGGGAGAGGCCTTCGTTGTCAAGTGATCATATCCTTCGATGTCGTGAGTCCGGCTGATGATGATGATTATGATTCCATACTGTTTTACGTGAATACGGGAGGAGGAAATTATCCCTCCCCTCGTCTCACATATCTAAGGGCTATATAATTCGCTGCTTCCTCCCGCCATGCTATGATGTCTCCGAATTGGAGCACTATTTTTCTGTATACTTCATTTTTCTGAAGTTCGTTGGAAAAGGAACGTTGCCGCCAGGTAGTGCTATCCTGACTTTGACGTGAACTGCTGTCGGGCCACAGAAGCAGCGCTTGAACACGATGACATACAGATAGTCCGTAAATTCCCCCTCTCTTACGGCTTATTGTGCGTTTTACTCCTACGGAAAAGTAACGTACCGTCTTTTCCAAAAGTAACCAGTCGGTATGGTTTGCTTCTCGCTTGTTTTCTAAAGCTATTTTGTTAAAAAATGAAGATAGGAGCTCGCCTTCACTTGGCGCTGACTTTTAACTCCAGAATTGGCACGAATTACCATGCTACTCCACTGAGAAGCGGAGCATGCAGTCTGGTTAAAACTGGCAAAGTCAGTACCTTCATGGGGTGCAAGATTTTCACTGTTCCGTATAACAATTGTGACACTAGGACCTGTGAGCCCACAAATTCACATAGAGAAATACGACCAATCACGCTTTTCTAATCCCTATGTCACTCTCTCAATGTTAAACAGCCAAGCAAAAACTGTCAAGCGGATTCTGTCCACGTGGCGAAGTGACTGAAGTCTTGTAGGGAAACCTGAGTGCAAGCCGATTGTAAGTTCTGCTAGCCAGCAGAAGGCTGATAGTAATAGCGCGGCATTTAGAAGTGTTGTACGACCGCGTAATTGTAATTTTATGACACAATATTCTATTTCAACTGTCTAAAGCTGGCTCTCTGATTTTGCTAGTTCAAATGTGAATGAAAAATTTTTTGCTCTAAATACATATGTGCCAGACATATATACCCTGCCCAAAAATTTAGGATATTTTAGAATACGATTCTGCTAGTTAGAATACCCATCTTGGTAGAGCATAAAAATTATTACCAAAATACACAAGTAAATTTGTAACAGCCTATTTAGGCCCTACAGACTTAAAAGAATAACGACCTGGCGGTGAAAGCAAGCAGTGTTCATGTGAGATGAAGTTTAAAGAATATTCATGCAGTCATACAAGGTGTTAGCGTAGGCATATAACCCCACGTTTTTTTCTGCGCTGGCAAGGTAAGCATCGATGAAAGTATTTGATTAATTGAGGACTTGATTCAGTGGCAGGTGCTAAGATCAATAATTTTATATGTTGCGCTTTTAGGTTTGGTATATGTGATGGACATCTGCTAATCACGCTGCTGTGACGTGGACTTCTGTTTCCTTTGAAAGAATATAAGCGTAGTGCGCATCATCACTAGAAATATACTTTCTGAACACTTGATCGGTACGATCACAAATTTCTCCTCTGTGGTCTCCCTCTATTTAAAAGGGTGACCGCTTGTAATGTCTTTCTATTCAATAAAATATATTATGTTGTCGAAATAAGTCACTGCGAAAACCTTTAAATAAAGCATTTCCGTAGAGTATTTGATGTTCTCGCGTGTGGAAAGCGTCATTTGGTTCTATGAGGAGGGATAAATTTTCCGACGCCTGGGCGCTGGAACCTTGGCAAAGTTTACGTGTGTCTGACACATAATTTCGCGCTTCATGTTTTTCATAACACGATGTAAATTTTGTGGATGTTGTACATTATCTGCTTCTGTCTTTACTATTTCTCAAATTTCTCGGTAATGGGGTGCAGTGGATGAGGTGTATAAAGTGTTCGATTTCTTCTTGTTCGTTTCGCCTTCTAGTTTTTACTTTCAGTGCGTGGAATTGTGGATACAATAATCTATTTTATATGCTGTTGCCGCCACCCATGTATCGTTCCTTGTATTTCGATTTACAGGGCATACTGTACACTACGTCTCTAGCACCAGGCACGAGGAAATGTTTTTACAGGCTACGCAGTGAGACCCTGCCCGTCACAACGGGCTTAGAAAAATGGTATTCTCTTGTCGCAGATATATTGTCGCCTTTTTGATATTTCAGAAAAGATTGATCATTGTTTGGTTGTACTCAAGGATGCAATACTGTCCAGGGATATTATAAAACGTACTTTCAAAAAAAGAATATAATGCGACTGAGCTTTCGTATACTACCTCACCATTCTGCCATTGATGATTTGATCTTGACATGTTCTTTCTAATTTGATTACACGCGCTCTAAAAATGCGCATGACAGACAGAAATGATAAACTTGTAATTTTCCGAAAACAACAGTTCTATCAAAGGACTGTTTATGTAAAGAAATTGTATTCACAGGTCGAGTTTGGACGAGGACGGCACTGAGTCTTAGCTACATGCCCAGTATTGCATCTAGTCTATACGTTCTTTGAATATATGTGTGTCCTGTTGTGCACCGTGTTGATTGCAAACATTTTTGAACATTTTTACATAGTTTATATACATATAATTTTCTTTTAGAGTAATAAACACCATGATAAAAAGGAATTAGGTTACTGTATTGTTCTTTCATGAGTAGCTCAGGAAAGCAGATATGTTCTATTGTAGCGCGGGCTCGAAACCCATTAACAGCAGTGTTTTTTTTTTCTAAATGTAGTTCATGCTGACACACTCTGCCAACATTCTCGGTCGTTACGGTCTCTTACAATTTTCGTACAAAACGCTCAAGAGGCAAGAAATGCGTTCGGAATAATAGTGCGGCTTTACAGTACCTAAACCGAGTAGGACTTGCGAGACAAGAAGTCCTTTTTAATTAATAGGTAGGTTTTAACTTACGCAAACGATATGCAACGATAATAATGGTCATCTAAGAACGGGCTGCTTCATTTCAAAGCTGTACTAGAGGGGGACTAATTAATAGGTAGGTTTTAACTTACGCAAACTGATATGCGACGATAATGATGGTCATCTAAGAAGGGGGTGCTTCATTTCAAAGCTGTACTAGAGGGGGACCATATATAGCCACAGTAGCGGTTTTAACGACTATATACATACAGGACATAAATCGGCAAAGCAGCTTCCATCCTTCAACTTAGAACACAAGAATCAGGCCAAAGCTTCTATGACTGCACCTCACATGAAAACATAGGAAAGACTTTGAAACGAAATTTTCTCTTTTCTTTGTGTTGTTGAACTTTGGATAAAATGCTTAGATTCCGCACACTTACCTGATGTTTCTTGTATTCGCTACACCTCACCTTTGGGAACACTTTCTAGAAACCTAAGTGCCTAAATTGCAGAAGCCAGCTGCAAATATTTAATGCTGACTGCGAGCTTTTATTCAAATAACTGCTCTTTTCATTTTATATATATAGTTTACCCACTTGAAAAAGAGTACTGCCACATCTTTATTTGAAAGAATTGAGGGAGCTTTAAGTCTTCTCCAGAACATAACGAGTATATATATTTGACCAAGCGTGATTGCTAGACCATTGACGTGTAATAAGGCATGAGTTTTCCAGTTTTAGATTGGAACACAATATATTCTATTTTACAACTTTTACATACCGAGGAAGACTTTGTTGTGCTTTTCAGCTTTAGTGTCTGGCCTGGAAAATACGTACATCGTTAGGCACATTCTAATAAAAGTTTCAATGACACATTCATTTCGAATACGTACACGAGAAACATAAGAAGGGCGCTTGCTTTGTTCTCCTCCCATAACAGTCCCATTTGTTTAAAAGCCATGGTTGCACTCTCCACAGTTATCTTGTTGTCCTTGTCTTTAAGTGAGTTGTAAATTAAATTCTGAAACAATGATAAAGATAAGGCACTCAGATTAATATGGAGACGGATAACTTTTTAACGCACCGTTCGGCAAGAGGCCAAATAGGTTGAAACATTTTCTTTTAAAAAATATATGTATGAGTGTGTAAGTTATTATGCTAATTCGTATCATAAAAAAAAATGACAAACTATTCTAGTGCAAAGATATATTCTAAGCTCAGCAAGGTGAATTTTTTTTTGCAACATGAGAAATAATGCTCCCTATTTATGCCTAGCTTTATTTCTGCCAAAGCGGTTGCAAGAATTCTGCGTTCACATAATTGGCGACCGTTTATTTTTTCGCTGCACACTAGCAAGGAAAATAAATTTAAGAGGCAAAAGGTAGTCCACATCTTTGGTCTATTAGAATCACTTTACACAATCTGCAACCTGTTGTAAATAAAACTAATGAGCACCTTCAAATGGTGACTTAGTAAACGTGCTGCTGTGTTATTCCACAAAACTTATCATCATCATCATCATCAGCCTGATTATACCCACTGCAGGGCGAAGGCCTCTCCCATATTTCTCCACTTAACCCGGTTCTGTGCTAGCTGCATCCACTTGACCCCTGCGAACTTCTTAATCTCATCCGCCCACCTAACTTTCTGCCGCCCCCTGCTACGCTTTCCTTCCCTTGGAATCCAGTTTGTTACCCTCAGCGACCATCGGTTATCCTCTCTTCGCACTACATGTCCTGCCCATGTGCATTTCTTCTTCTTAATTTCTACTAGAATGTCGGTAACTTGAGTTATTTCTCTGACCCAATCTGCACGCTTCCTATCTTTTAATGTTACCCCTACCATTTTTCGTTCCATAGCCCTCTGGGTTGTCCTCAACTTAAGTAGAACTTTCTTGGTTAGCCTCCACGTTTCAGCCCCATAGATGAGTACAGGCAAGACGCAACTGTTGTATACTTTCCTCTTGAGCGATACCGGTAAGCTGCTAGTCATAATCTGCGAGTGCTTGCCAAATGCGCTCCATCCCAATCTTATTCTTCTTGTTATTTCCTTTTCATGGTCTCGATCTGCGGTTACTACCTGTCCTAAGTAGACATATTCGCCTACTACTTCCAGTATTTCGCTACCTAATGTAAACTGCTGTTCCTTCCCGAGGCTGTTGAACATTACCTTAGTCTTCTGCATATTGATTTTCAAGCCTACCTTTCTACTTTTTCTGTCTAGGTCATCAATCATTATTTGCAGTTCATCCCCCGAGTTGCTTAGCAAAGCAATGTCATCAGCAAATCGGAGATTACTGAGGTATTCTCCATCTACCCTTATCCCTAACTGCTCCCATTCCAAGTCTCTGAATACTTCCTCTAAACAAGCTGTGAATAGTACTGGGGAGATTGTGTCTCCTTGCCTAACACCTTTCTTTATGGCAATTTTGTTACTTTCTTTATGCAGAACTATGGTTGCTGTGCAGCCACTATATATATCTTCCACCACTTTCACGTACGGCTCGTCTACCCCCTGATTTCGCAATGCCTGCATCACCACCGAGGTTTCAACTGAGTCAAATGCTTTTTCGTAATCAATGAATGCTATGTATAAGGGCTGGTTATATTCCGAGCATTTTTCTATCACCTGATTGATGGTATGGATATGATCGATAGTAGAGTACCGTTTCCGAAACCCTGCTTGACCCTTTGCTCTATTGGAGTACTGGTTGTACTGATTCTATTAGCGATTACCTTAGTAAATACCTTATACGTAACAGGCAGTAAGCTGATTGGTCTGTAATTTTTAAGGTCCTTAGAGTCCCCTTTCTTGTTAATGAGGATAATGTTTGCATTCTTCCATGGTTCCGGTACCGTCGATGACACCAGGCACTGCGTATACAGGGTGGCCAGTTTTTCTAGCACGATATCCCCCCCGTGCTTCAGCAAATCTGTAGTTATCTGATCCTCTCCAGCTGATTTCTCCCTTTTCATAGTTTCTAGTGCTTTCTTGACCTCGTCCTTCGTCACTGGTGGAACGTCTGACTGTTTTTCCCTACCGCCAATCTCATTACGATCCTGACTACTTTGGCTACTGTAGAGATCTGTATAGAACTCCTCGGCTACTTTGACTATCTTGTCCATATTAGTGATGACGTTGCCCGCCTTGTCCCTTATCGCATACATCTGGTTTTTACCTATGCCCAATTTCTTCTTTACCGCTTTAAGGCTTCCCCCGTTTTTTACAGCATGCTCAATTTTCTCCATGTTATACTTCCTTATATCGGCCACTTTGCGCTTATTGATTAGCTTTGATATCTCGGCCAATTCGATCTGGTCTGTTGGATTGGAAGCTTTCATACTCTGGCGTTTCTTAATCAAATCTTTCGTCTCCTTAGACAGCTTACCGGTATCCTCTCTAACTATCCTACCGCCTACTTCTACAGCGCGCTCAGTAATGATATCTTTGAAATTATTGTTCCTTGCCTCTAGGGTAATATCGCTATCCTCAGTTAGAGCTGAATACCTATTCTGTAGCGAGATGCTGAACTCTTCTGCCGTCCCCCTCACCGCTAATTCGTTGATGGGTTTCTTTCTTACTAATCTGTTGCGTTCCTTCTTCAGATTTAGGCTAATTCGGGACCTCACCATCCTGTGGTCACTGCATCGCACTTTCCCGATTACCTCTATATCCTGCACAATGGCGAGGGTTGAACACATTATGAAGTCGATTTCATTTTTAGTCTCTCCGTGAGGACTTTCCCATGTCCATTTCCGGTTATTCCGTTTGCTGAAGACGGTATTCATGATTCGTAAGTTATTGCGCTCTGCAAACTCAACTAGTAACTCCCCCCTGCTATTCCTAGAGCCAATGCCATAGTCGCCTACTGCCTTGTCTCCTGTCTGTTTTTTCCCTACCTTGGCATTGAAGTCGCCCATTAGTACAGTATACTGCGTCTTTACTTTTCGCATTGCCGATTCTACATCTTCATAGAAGCTTTCAACTGCCTGGTCATCATAACTACATGTAGGTGCATAGGCCTGTACAACCTTCAGTTTATACCGCTTATTAAGCCTAGTTACGATGCCAGCAACCCTCTCATTAATACTATAGAATTCATCTATATTACCCGCTATATACTTATTGACAAGGAAACCTACTCCTAGTTGTCGCCTCTCTGGTAAACCTCGATAGCACAGTACATGCCCATCCTTCAGTACAGTGTATGCCTCATTCGGCCTCCTAACCTCACTATGCCCTATGACATCCCATTTCATGCCCTCTAGTTCCTCTAACAGCACTGCTAAACTAGCTTCACTAGCTAGGGTTCTAGCATTATACGTTGCCAGGGTCAGTTTCCAATGGCGGCCTGTCCAACGGAGCCAGGCTTTCTTAGCACCCCCTGCTGCGTCACAGGTCTGACCGCCGCCGTGGTCAGTTGTTCCGCAGCCACTGGTGACTGAGGGCCGAGGTTTTATGGAGCTTATCCGCAAAACTATCACTCCTTAATTTGAATTTAATAATGTTTAATAACATATTCATATTTATTGGCATTGAGCGCATGCCTTCGAGCAATTACGCGTCGTAAATATCTGCGTTATCCAGAGAAACTCATGATAAAATAAATAGAAAGGTAAGGTTGCACCTCGTTGTGGTTGACGACATTCCTCACGTGAAATGTAATTTTCACATCTATTTTATGTTTCTTCAAAAATTCTTCACGATGAAATATACTGCTGACCTGCAAGAACAAGTGCGCACACATGAGATGTATTAATTCACACGTAAAGGTATACACAGAAGTACACATGCAAGCCAAGATAGTAAAAGAGCAACCCTTTAAAAATTCTTCTTTGTTTTAGTGGTAACAGCAGAAATTGTAAAACAGCACCACAACTAGTGAAAGCAATCATTATTCTTCTCGTCGTGAAAAAATAATGCTACCTGTCGGCGCTGTTGACTACTCTATACAAAGAAAGAAGAAAATTATTTGTATACATTTACACATTCACTAAAGTTATCGACGATGGGCTGCATGCGTATTCATTAAGTTGACAAATTTATACTGAAATGTGGGATGTGTAATATATGCAAAACATTGCCTGCCGAGGCGCTATGTCACCATATCCCACTAAGCCATATTGCCTGAACTCGTTAAATAGTATGACTGTAACATGTAAAACTCTCAGTGTGTGACTGTATCTAGTGTATTGCGCTTTCTTTGTGTAGAGGCATTGTGTAACTTTGGATGGGCGCATAGTTGGACGGCATGTATTATCAGAAAAAGAATCGGATTATATGTTTCGAAGTTAGGAACTTTTGTTTGACCATTATATGCAGTCCTGAATAGTTTCCTGACTTACAGGGTGGGAATGTTTGCGATTTTGAATAAGTGGAGCATTACTGTGGGTTGGGTTTGCGTGGCAGGTAGATTAGGTATCGCATCTGCTTGCCCTTCGGAATTTATACTGAACGACAATATGCAAAAGATACGGCGACGACTGAGTGGTTTAAGAGTGCAGCAGGTCTGAATTCTTCACACTATGATGAATTGTAAACCAACATGTAGTCACATGTATGACAATTCTTTCCTTCATGGAGGTTGGTCTCAGGAAGAAAGGTACCAAGTGTTGGAAGTGGAAAATGGTAGTTACAGCCAGTGCAATGAAATTAGGATTATTTTTGTTAGAATTAAAATGAATAAATACGAATAAATTTCAGCAATCATGGAAGGGCAAACGTTCTCGAGGTACATTGGACCCCTAATATATGATGAAGCGAAAGTATTTGTTTGAAACGCCGCTGATTCCTGCATCATTGCGTCTACTTCTGTATGCTGTGTTGCAGCTTTCAAGGGAGCACTGAATGAAAGGCTCAGCGTGGACGCCTGGATCAGACGCCCAACGGGGTCAGCTTCATATATATATGCATTAATCGCCTGGGGATGTCATCGGTCATGTCAGGACACAACGTCATGGCCGGATGTGATGTCGTGATAACATCTGTTTTGGCTATTATGCGTGACTGGATGAGTCATCATGATGACGACAGATCTGTTGTGTCACGTCCGGTCATGGTCGATGACGTCACCAGGTGGCGACGGTACAGTCCCGGAGGAAATGCCATCTGAAAGGGGCAGCATGGACGTCTACACCTCACGCCCAGTGGGTCAGCTTAGTACATGCGTGAATCGCCTCGTGATGTCATCGGTCATGACGTCACTTCCGGTCATGACTATTGAATTCAATCAAGCGCTGATTCACAATCTCGTTGTATTCCGTCGAATCTCGCGAAGTGTGACACTTATCACGACCGGAGACGCTGGCTACTCATGGAGCTATTAAGGCGTTCTTCTTACTAGATCGCCTGGTGATGTTATCCGTAATGACATCAGGTTCTGCCATGGCCGATGATATTACCAGGTGTTGACGTCAGTCTTGAGATATCCAATCAAAGTATCTTTATTTCGCAACTTTCAAGGCGAAAAACGTGGTCGGAGAAAAAGCTACGTCCTTGCGGCTTGACTGGGCTCCAATCACCCATAAACATTGGAAATGAATTACATTAGAAACAAAAGAAATATATTTACACACCACGTACCAGTACAAGAGCATATGAGCATGCAGAAAATGAATAATCACAGTGGTATTGGAATAAAAATTTAAAATGCTCATAACACACTTTTCATAAAAATTATAAAAATGAAAAGTTAGCTCCGACAATATTATTGAAGGTGACAAGCATTTTTATACACTGCGCTTTACATAAGGTGAAACAGTAATGAATAGTGAAATTAATAAGATTAAAGACATAAAACGCGTACTAAAATAAAAATAAGCTCAGAAAAACAAGTTAAAATTATCGAAAAGAAAAATAGCGTGGTCGCGCGTGACAGAAAAAAAGAACTACACGCTTGTAAACAAAAATGTTCCCTATCTTTCATTAAAACCGGCTTGTCAAGTCTTTTTTGTTAACGTAGTATTGTCAATATTTTGATGAGTCGTAGTGATTTAAAGCTGTTGGCAATGAGTACTGAATTCTCTGTTTGCCGTATTTTGTGTGGGAAAAGCGAACATGCAAAGGAGATCGGTGACGAAAAGGATATGTTGTGGTATTTTCAAGATGTGCAATGTCGAAAAATACATGTAATCTGCCTGAACAGGTTTATTATAAGACAAGAGCGCGTGAGTGTAGAAGTCGTGAACTCTAATGATTCGGTATTTTTTAAAAAGAGGTGCTGTGTGTTCTAAATAAGCAGTATTTGATAACACTTGGGCCGAAAATTTTTTTTGCACTAATGTGAGTATGTGCAAGCTTTCATCTGTGGTAACACCCCATACCAGCACACGATAACATAAACAAGAGCTGAAAAGCACATCATACAGCAATCTTTTAATCATTGTCGGGAGAGTATTATGGTGCCGATTTATTATGCCCACAGTTTTACTTAATTTGCCCAATAAAGACTGAACGTACTTGTTTCATGACATACTTTAACTGAATATTTTGCATGAGCTTTCACACACTTTTCGATAGAAACCTTGTAAGGGCCAAGGGTAATGGTTCAGGCGCCTCAGCTAACGTTCCCAGCGCAAAAAACAATACGCACTTTGTTTTTGATTCGTTCCCGCGGAATGCTGCTACGAAGAGTGACATTTTTACGATCAGACATGCTGGCGAGTCATAATTTCCTGTAGCACTGACGCTATAGGACTTGCGAGTGAAAACATGAGCTTATGGGAGGTAACTATCATGGATACGGACTGTGGGAGCGAATAACTAAGGTAGGAACATGATGGCTTTATTTGACGTTACTATAGGGATACGCCCCTTCATGGATCACTGCCTTGTCGTGGCGGAGGGGCTTGCGAAACTCGATGAAGTCGTGAGCTCTGCTGTGTAGGGCCACCCAAGATAGACAGGTCACGGCAGAGAGTTGTGACAAAATGTGATTCCCTAGAAAAGGTAATGGCAACCCACTCCAGTATTTTCGGCCAAGAAAACCCTAAGGCCAGTCTCAATACCATTAATGATATGGCGCTGGAAGATGATCCCCCCTGGTTGGAAGGCGTCCCACATGTTACTGGGGATGAACAAGGGCGATTCCTAGTAGCTCCAGGACAAATGAAGCGGCTGGGCTAAAGCCCAAAGGACAATCAGTTGTGGATGTGTCGGGAAGCAACCGGAAAATGCGATGTTGCAAGGAGATATATAACATAGCAACATGGAATGTAAGATCTATGACGCAAGGTAAACTGGATGCCGTCAAGCGAGAAATGGACAGATTGAACATTGATATCTTGGGTATCAGCGAGCTCAAGTGGACCGGAATGGGAGAATTTAACTCCGGCGACCATTATGTCTTTTATTGTGGGCACGAATTCAAGAGAAGGAATGGGGTCGCTCTCATAGTAAACAGAAGAATGGGCAAAGTAATGCTAGGGTACAACCCCGAAACGACCGAATGATTTCACTTCGGATCAAAGGTCACCCTTTCAACATAACAGTTATCCAAGTCTATGCACCGACCACTACTGCCGAAGAATCTGACGTTGAGAGATTTTATGCGGTCCTACATTGCCGTTTAGACCGCACCCCGTCATCAGACGTCGTTTTTCTCATAGGAGACTAGAGCCCTAAGGTCGGGAGTGAATAAATATCCGGAATTATGCCAAGTTCGGTCTTGGTGAGCCAAACGAAGCTGGGCAGAGGCTAGTAGAGCTTTTACAAGAAAACAACCTGACCATAGCGAATACTCATTTTCAGCAGCACAAGAGGCGCCTGTATACAGGGACTTCACTGGACGGTCGTTATAGGAATCAGATCGATTATATTATTTGCCGGCAGAGATGGAAAAGCACTATACAAGCAGTAAAAACAAGGCCTGGGCCGATTGTGGCACCGATCATCTGCTTCTTGCTGCCAAAGTTAAGCTTCGATTGAGGAAAACGCAGAAAACTAGAAGGCCTTTCAGGTATGATCTGGATCAAATTCCATTAGAATATGTTGTGGAAGTGAGGAATCGGTTTCAAGAATTAGATCTAGAAGACAGATAGCCCGAAGAGATGTGGTCTGATGTTCGTGATATAATACAGGAAGTTGCTATTAAGGTAGTTCCAAAGCAAAAGAAATGCAAGAAAGCAAGCTGGTTACCTGAAGAGGCTCTGCAAATAGCTCAGGAAAAGAGGATGGCAAACGTTCTGGGGGAAAGAGAAAGATGCAAGGTTCTCAATGCGGATTTTCAGAAAATAGGAAGGAGAGATAAGAATGCCTTTCTGAACACACGGTGCCAAGCAGTTGAGGACAACAGCCAATTAAGGAACACAAGAGCTCTGTATAAGACAATCAGAGGTATCGAAGGAAGCTTCTGTGCTAAGCTGGGCGTGATAAAGGACAAACGAGGCAAAGACCTCACTGAAGCCTCAGAGATAAAGAAGAGGTGGAAGGAATACACAGAAGAACTGTACAAGAAGGACCCGAATGTGCAAACCCAACATAAGACGGTTGTGATTACTGATCTCGAGCCGGGCATCCTGAAGAGTGAAGTTGAATGGGCCTTAGCCAGCCTTGCTAAGAACAAAGCTAGCGGAATTGATGGCATTCCAGCTGAGTTGCTTCAAAACCTCAACCATGACGCTGTTAACATTCTGCATACATTATGTCCGACGATTTGGACAACCCTGCAGTAGCCACATGATTGGAGGAGGTCAGTTTACATCCCCATTCCAAAAAAAGGCAGTGCCAAAGATTGTTCCAACTACGGCACGATCGCGCTTATTTCGCATGAAATCCTCCAAAGGTTGAAAATCCTCCAAGGTAGGCTGCAGCATTATGTGGATCGGGAGCTTCCGGACATGCAAGCTGGGTTTCGCAAGGGCAGAGGAACTAGAGACCAAATTGCCAACCTTCGCTGGATCATGGAAAATTCAAGAGAGTTCCAGGAACCCATCTACTTCTCCTTTATTGATTATGCGAAAGCATTTGACTGCGTAGATCACAGCAGATTGTGGCAAGCTCTCCAAGAGATGGGAGTTCCAATTCACCTCATCTGTCTCCTCAGGAACCTGCATGAAGGGCAAGAGGCCGCAGTAAGAACTGGGCATTGTCCTACTGATTGGTTTCCGATTGAGAAAGGAGTGAGGCAAGGCTGCATACTGTTGCCCTGCCTATTTAACCTATATGCAGAGTGCATCATGAGGAAGGCCGGTCTGGACGAGTCTTCAGCTGGAAAGAAGATTGCTGGAAAACGTATAAACAACCTTCGATGTGCGGATGATACCACTTTACTGGCAGAAAGTGAAGTGGAACTCAAGAGACTTCTGATGCGCGTACAAGAAGATAGTGAGAAGTATGAACTTGAACTGAACATTAAAAAGACAAAGATCATGGCGTCTTGCCCTATGAAGTCCTGGAGCATCAAGGGACAAGAAGTGGAAGCTGTGACAGATTTTCTCTTCTTGGGCTCCAAGATTACCTCGGAATGAGACTGCAGCCATGAAATCAGGAGACGCCTGCTTCTGGGAAAGACAGCAATGGTTAGCCTTTACCGCCTAGTAAAGAGCAGAGACATTAGTCTGCCAACCAAGATCCGTATAACTCGTGGTATGGTCTTTCCAGTTGTGATGTATGGCTTCGAGAGTTGTACTGTGAAAAAAGGCCGACCGCCGAAGAATTGACGCGTTTGAATTGTGGTGCTGGCGAAGACTCTTGAGAGTTCGTTGGACTGCCAGAAGATCAAGTCAGTCGATATTGTCGATCATAAACCCTGACTGCTCATTGGAGGGTCAAATTCTAAATTTAAAGCTCAGCTTCTTTGGTTTTCTGATCAGAAGAGAGGAGTCGCTGGAGTGATTTGGTGTTGGGAAATGTTGAGGGTCGCCGGAGAAGGGGTAGGCAGCGAACACGATGGTTAGATGGCATCCTCGAGGCACTGCAGATGAAGTTATGTGATGTTAGGAAGATAGTGAGAGACCGGAAAGCATGGCGTGACATGGTCCATAGGGTCACGAAGAGTCGGACACGACTGAGCGACTCAACTGAACTGAACTGAATAGGGATACGGCGCGTTCCACTACTTAGGTCAACACACGAGATTTAATGGAATGGTTCACAGATGAAGTTAGATTTATCCTGCATTAATGAGAAAAACCTTTATGCTAAACATCCTCTCTGCAGATAAAGTGTCTGCTCACTGAGATACCAAGCGACGGCACCCTCACTACAGCTGTGTGCCCTTAATTACAGAGTACTTCGTAATGCACACACATTGCTTTAAAAAAAGCGTATCTTAAGGCTAGATAAGTGGTGATTTTCTGAATATCTAAAAGTGAACATATAACCGGATGGGCAACCTGCATGAAATAGCCCAAGCATTTCGCAATACTGCCATTAATGTGTGAATTTTTTGTTTTTATGTTAGAAAAGCCTGTTCCCGCAAAGCAATGCCAGTGTAGGGCATTGCAGCAATGCCAGGGCTGCAAAATAGGATCCAATAGATTCTTTTGGGTGTTGTAACATATTCTTTTCTGTAACAGTTTGAAATATAGTTAATGCGAAGCTTTTCGGAACTAGAGATTGCTTGTCGCTCATCTAAGTCGGTCAAAGTCACATTTATGATCCTATATACGCGCGTCCATTCTCCTAGGAAGCGCAACTTGCCATCCAATCTTTTGATTGATTAGAGGCATATCACTTTTTTAGCTTCGTTCAAATGTTTTGGGCTGCAGCAGTAGTTCATTTTAAGCACTGATTTTTCTCTTAAACATCTGCATATTCTTATGCAAACTCGATACCACAAGATACCTTACTAAGCATTACGAAGCATTTTTCACTTCTTCCATGTGTGCGGAAATCACCTTTCATGCTCAAATACATAGCACATAATATACCCAGGACCCAAATTTAGGTCGCAGTCAACAAATGCCCACAGATACAAACAAAAAGCTTTACTGTACCCCAAGTCCTCACGGAAGTTTCAAACAAAGGTCAACACATTTCAAGGTTCGATATAGCTATTCATTACGACGTACCTCGCTTCTTTTAGAAAACCTTACACAACCAACGTTTTTCTACCGTAATCATGAATCAGCTCTAATGGTGCGATGATGCCAATGAAATATATGGCGTTTCCTCACTACTTAAGGCAAAGCTAATTGTATGCGGCCAAAGCTGATATGATAACAACTAATCATTGCTGTAAAACGTTGCGCACAGATTCAGACACAGTGCCTCAAACGACGGTTTTTTAAAAGCCGCTATTTATTGAGCTGATACCATAGCGTCTGCTGTCACATCAAAGCCATCCGCATTTAGCCTCTTGCGTCGTGACTACAGGTTCAGCATTGTAACCGCTTCTCGAGATGGACAACCCTACCCTCCTTTTATTATGAACACTTACGACTCCAAACGCGTGCTCCCTCCCCTCAATGAGCGATAACCATCCCTTGAGGTGTGAAACGCGCAGAGGAGGTTACGCTTCAGAGCACCAGGTTCGAGGTTGCTCTCATTCCTGCTATCGCTTAGACAAGACCTTGTTTACAGAATTTTATCCCTGGGCAGAGCGCTTGATATGCCAATGCAAATATATTGAAGCCAAAGTTCAGCCCTTGCTGTGTTGCAGCCCTGCACTAAGAACCACATGAATTCGGCACGTGAACGCAGCGTTTCTCTCCCCTGGATATCTTACACATTCTATTACCTGAACACCGAACTATCGCTTACGGCTGGACTTATAAAAACGAGACCGTTTTACATTTAGTGATCCGTAACTCTGAACATTTTTGACTACCCAGGTAGCACATGCCACCGATTGGAAATTGATTAGCGACGTCTGGTCCACCAGTGGCCCGGCGTTGCCAATGCGCTACCAATAATGGTACAGCCATGCGATAACATTGACCACTCTTGCACCAGTGATTTACATGTTCCCCCCATGATTGGCATTCATGGGCTATCAACGGGCAATAAAGACCGTGCGTGTAGAATGCCTTGCGAACATTGTATACACAATGACATATCATGGGCAATATTACTCAGCCATCGGCAATGCCTAGCCCACAATTCGCGAATCACGACATACATTGCTAAATATTTTCCTGCCAATATATATGGCTTGTCGACATTGAATATAGCTTGGCGTTAATTGTTCAATATCATCTTCAGTTCCAGTGGCCGATACTGCCCAACGAGTGGTGGCCACTGGCCTACATTAAACATATCATGGCATGCATTAGTAAATACTGTCCAGCCAGTATTGGCGGCTTGTTAACATCGAATATATCTTGGCATAGATTGGTCAATATCCCCCTGCCAATCGTGAACGCTTCTCGACATTGTGTATATCTGCATATAAAATGGGCGATGATAGCATAGAATGGTAAATGTCCTGCCAGTATAGCTGGCTTGTCGACATTTAATATATCTTGGAATATATTGGTTAATGTTATCCCATCGGTCTTAGTGTCTTCCCAACAGTGTATGCTCATTGGTTCCAGTCGGCAATATTACCCAATGAGCTATGTGCGACTGGCCAGCAATGCACTTATTACTGTATACTTTGGTGAATATTGCAATACCAGTATTGACTGCTTGTCAGCATCGAATGCTTCTCGGCATACATTGGTCAATATCCGCCCGCCAGTCGTCTTGGCTTCCCAGCATTGTATATCTTCAATTACAGTGGTCGATGTTGCCCGACGAAGTGTAATGGCTTGCCAAAATGCCATACATTGTTACATAGGTCAGTCAATATCCTCTTGCCATCATTAATGGCCTGTCAACTCGAAATATTTACTACAAAAACGATGGTCAATATTGTACTACTAGATGAGATGGATTCCCAGTATTGTATTCTACATAGGTTATAATGGTCGATTTTTATGGGCAGCTGCGACGGCTTGCCAACCTTGAACGCATCATTGTGTGCATTGATTGATTTGATCCTGTCAGTATAGCTGGCTTATATACATTCAATATATTTTCGCACACAGGGGTGCATGTGGCTCCGCCAGTTTAGGGGACTTTACAACAATGAATGTGACTGGGTTATAGTGGTCGATATTGTCCACTGAGTTTTGATGGCTGCAAAAACATGACATATAACATGACATGTGTTGGCCGGAATTAGCTTGCAGATATTAACGATCACTTCTCAACCTGTATATCCTGATATATATTTAACATCCCGAACAATACTGTAGTGTCCTTCACGATGGCTTTCAAATATGTTTTATACATCGTCAACGATGTAGTAACAGTAGTAGAGAACATTAATTCAAGAAACATGGCTTAGGCGGTAACGGCATGGTTGGTATAAGGTCCTCTCCCATTGCTCCGGTGGCTTAACGCCTGCCGGCGTATAGGCTTCATTTTCTTGACAAACCCATGCCATGAAATAAATGTAGAGATTCTTCAGCCAAAACGCTTAGCAAGCCCCGAAATATATTACCGGTTGGCAATACGCATGCAAGCAGGGCATGCTTCGTGCAATGTTGCCATCGAGTTGGACGCGTGGATTATGCCGTCTATGAAGCGCTAAGAACTGCCCTACTGTAGCGCTGTTCTCAACTATGAAGATGTTTAGTACAGAGGTGGAACGCGAAGCAGTTACAGGCCCTACCATGCCTTCTATGCGTCTTCATCGTGATGCGTGAGGCCGCTCATACGTCAAAATTTTAAGAATACTTCATCGCCCTCCTCGACAAAATCGCAAGAAAACAGACGCATATTTTTTTTAAACTGACAACAGTCGCTGCCTATGTATAGAAATACAATACAGCGCAGTATACAAGCATATACCCTTCTGCAATCTTCAGTAGGCCAGTAAGACGTTGCACCATCAAAACCATATATACTATAGGCGGTCAGTCGGGCTTAATTCGTGCGATGAAGTTTTACATCCGCATCCTGAAAATGTTTTTCCATAACTGGAAATAGACACATAAATGCTTTATTTATGCACTGTTTGATTTGCGTGTGGAAAGAAAAGATCAAATTCTGGAAAACAGAGGTCGAAGAGATCGTGCTAGTGAAGGCAAATGCTGCACCCTTTTGTCATGTACGCTAGCTTACTCCTCAACGAGGCGCCTGCACCGACTGTATTGCGCCGTAGATGGTCCTGTAAGCACAGATGGGCTAGCTGCAGCCTATTTGTGTAGTAATTCACATCAGCCATAAAGGTGCACTTGATTCCTATATGCCGGCGTGCTTTACTTCGAGTGCTTCAGCAAGGGACGAATGGTGAATAAACCCTTTATGCTGTTGAATCAGCATAGCTCAATGTCAAAAGGTAGATCCCCCCAGATAAAAAAATAAGACCATTATTTTCTATACGTTCTCTACCTTCGCCTAGCAGAGAAAAGAATCTAGCTTTCTCAGATGACCTTTAATGAAGTGTATTTAAATTCAATAGCATTGCATGCTGCCCAACTTTTTACTACAAGTTGTTGTACTTGCTGTGGCAGCTGTTAACTAGGTCGGACATAACATTTCCTGGTAAAGACTTAAAAGAGAAAATAATGAAAAAGCTTGAAGCATAGCAACCCCACAATTCGAGACTGGAACTAAGTGTCAATTAATTTTTTTGTTTTACAGAAAGAAAAAAAATCTGAATGCGTGCTCACCACCGAAATATTTTTCATAAAATTATTGTTGCCTGCTAATGCTGCTCTTCAAGGAAATTATTTTCGTCCGAAAGCTGCATAGGCGCGTGTATAACTCTCGTGACCTGCCTTCGAATATTTTTGCGAACTCGGCTTAAATTTGCGCGTTTAAATTCCTGTTCCTACGCAGTATTCTGAGAAAATTCTTTGTGCTTTTTAGGAATATTATCAAAACGCATTGCAACCAGAACAAAGGTATTTCAATCTAGAGATTACGTTCGTTCGCTCTTACAGTTCAGAAAAAATGTACCGTCTTTGCAAAAAGTATCCAGGCTGTAGGGTTTGCTTCTCAACCGTATTTGGAGCCCTTGATCTATTTCAAAAGGCAAAAAATTGTCTTCAGAGATAAGAGTGATGGGCGTTTTTTCCGCACAGGTGATTATTAATTTGGCGTGTGCTGTAAAACTTTAAGAGCGTACGCATTCTTCGTTCTCACGCCTGAGCAGTGTCAACTGAACCCCGGCGGAATTCCAACTTGCGGTGTCATATGACACAATGCGGACAGCGCTGTCGCGCTCGCACGACTGGCACGAGCGCGCTCTCTTTCTTCGACCTTCCACCCTCTCTCGCAGCGCAGGTGCGACCCTCGCGGGTTGCTATTCAAGAACCTCAACTGCTGCTGCAGCTGCGCTCGCACTCGAAGAATAAACAGTAGAACCTGGACATGCCTCGTTCTGTCTCGCGGAACAGTGTGCAGCTCAGTGGGGTACCACTGGCACTTTTGTTTTAAGATAAATTCTCGTAACGGAGTAGGGTTTTGAGAGCATATGTTTCTTTATTTGCCTCCCATGTGTCTACACCTCCCTGCAGGAGGAAAGATTCGGGAGCACTAGGACAGATCTTTGCGTGCCAATTTCCTCTTAGGCTGGTTCAGTTGACACTGCACGCACGGATGGATGACCGGTAAGATATTCATTTTTATACAGTGCGGGCGCAGTAACTGTAAATCAATCATTAGTCATTGTCACCTGATCATCAAGATTGTGCTTATCTGCTGTTTATGTACGCCGAGAAGAAACGCTTTTGATTTAACTCTATTCATTTTAACTCATTCATTTACTCTATTCAGCTGCCTCTGCGCCGTAACACCCGTCAAATAAAAAAAGTCACAAAAAACAACATTAACCAATATTAGGATTTTCTAGATGCCGATTATGCAAAGCCAGTGGACAACCTTGGGTGAGCGATTTTGGACAGCCGATGAGCCTAGCTGGATAGGAGTTATTAAAAGCCAATAAGTAAGCTTGGTTGCAAGTATTGGATAGCCAGTGAGAGTGACTGGATGTACTTTGTATAAGAGCCAGTGGGTATGCTAGGGTAGAAGATATTGGGTAGCCGTTGAGAGAGGCTGCACGTCGATATATAACCTAGTCTGCCATTAGTGGCCATTGTTGGAAGCCAGTCTAGTAGATTGGATTAAATCTTGGCATGGGTAGCACCGTAATGAAACACCATTATTAGTCCCAATATTGGGGCCGGTTTCTCCCAATATTGTGCTGATGGCGGTCCAGTGACGGTGTGCTACCTGGCTATAAGCACCGTCTAAACAATTACGTTCTGTTATCCTTGACTTGTATGGCAGCAATTCAACTAAAAACCATTTTTTCTTAGAAGCGCATTTGTCTGAAGATCACACGTACTTTTTAGAAACCTCTTTGTTTCTGTTTTATATTACCATGGTACTGCGTGTATAGGACCTAACCAATTGACTTTGTGCGTATTTGGCCGTATTATGTTCAGTAATCACACTTTTTCTGGAACACTTACATAATAATGGTCCTTTGGTTGCTCACCTATTTATTTTTAAGCGCTAGAAAGAGTGAATGTTTTACTAGAAAATTCTTCACATGTTCAATTTTTGGTACTGCTTTTACTGTTCCTGTTGCCGGCTTGCTCACTTCACAAATAGTTTTTTATGAGGGAGTAAGTGAACGTTCTTTGTTCAAATGTTTTGGGCTGCAGCAGTAGTTCATTTTAGGCACTGATTTTTCTCTTAAACATCTGCATATTCTTATGCAAACTCGATACCACAAGATACCTTACTAAGCATTACGAAGCATTTTTCACTTCTTCCATGTGTGCGGAAATCACCTTTCATGCTCAAATACATAGCACATAATATACCCAGGACCCAAAATTAGGTCGCAGTCAACAAATGCCCACAGATACAAACAAAAAGCTTTACTGTACCCCAAGTCCTCACGGAAGTTTCAAACAAAGGTCAACACATTCCAAGGTTCGATGTAGCTATTCATTACGACGTACCTCGCTTCTTTTAGAAAACCTTACACAACCAACGTTTTTCTACCGTAATCATGAATCAGCTCTAATGGTGCGATGATGCCAATGAAATATATGGCGTTTCCTCACTACTTAAGGCAAAGCTAATTGTATGCGGCCAATGCTGATATGGTAACAACTAATCATTGCTGTAAAACGTTGCGCACCGATTCAGACACAGTGCCTCAAACGACGGTTTTTTAAAAGCCGCTATTTATTGAGCTGATACCATAGCGTCTGCTGTCACATCAAAGCCATCCGCATTTAGCCTCATGCGTCGTGACTACAGGTTCAGCATTGCAACCGCTTCTCGAGATGGACAACCCTACCCTCCTTTTATTATGAACACTTACGACTCCGAACGCGTGCTCCCTCCCCTCAATGAGCGATAACCATCCCTTGAGGTGTGAAACGCGCAGAGGAGGTTACGCTTCAGAGCACCAGGTTCGAGGTTGCTCTCATTCCTGCTATCGCTTAGACAAGACCTTGTTTACAGAATTTTATCCCTGGGCAGAGCGCTTGATATGCCAATGCAAATATATTGAAGCTAAAGTTTAGCCCTTGCTGTGTTGCAGCCCTGCACTAAGAACCATGAATTCGGCACGTGAACGCAGCGTTTCTCTCCCCTGGATATCTTACACCTTCTATTACCTGAACACCGAACTATCGCTTACGGCTGGACTTATAAAAACGAGACCGTTTTACATTTAGTGATCCGTAACTCTGAACATTTTTGACTACCCAGGTAGCACATGCCACCGATTGGAAATTGATTAGCGACGTCTGGTCCACCAGTGGCCCGGCGTTGCCAATGCGCTACCAATAATGGTACAGCCATGCGATAACATTGACCACTCTTGCACCAGTGATTTACATGTTCCCCCCATGATTGGCATTCATGGGCTATCAACGGGCAATAAAGACCGTGCGTGTAGAATGCCTTGCGAACATTGTATACACAATGATATATCATGGGCAATATTACTCAGCCATCGGCAATGCCTAGCCCACAATTCGCGAATCATGACATACATTGGTAAATATTTTCCTGCCAATATATATGGCTTGTCGACATTGAATATAGCTTGGCGTTAATTGTTCAATATCATCTTCAGTTCCAGTGGCCGATACTGCCCAACGAGTGGTGGCCACTGGCCTACATTAAACATATCATGGCATGCATTAGTAAATACTGTCCAGCCAGTATTGGCGGCTTGTTAACATCGAATATATCTTGGCATAGATTGGTCAATATCCCCCTGCCAATCGTGAACGCTTCTCGACATTGTGTATATCTGCATATAAAATGGTCGATGATAGCATACAATGGTAAATGTTGTCCTGCCAGTATAGCTGGCTTGTCGACATTTAATATATCTTGGAATATATTGGTTAATGTTATCCCATCGGTCTTAGTGTCTTCCCAACAATGTATGCTCATTGGTTCCAGTCGGCAATATTACTGTCGTGACGCTGGGGCTATGTCGACCCGGCCTTCACTTGGTAGCGT
>JAJIZL010082261.1:11546-23866 GCA_023969395.1 Amblyomma maculatum | reverse complement strand
GCCTGCCATAGCTTCTAACGTTCTAGTCTGGTTGGGGCTGAAAAATCTTATTAAATCAAAACATCTTGCCCTTTAAGCCTGCAGCAGATCTTCATTATGGCTATCTTTTCACGGTAGTCGATCAGCATTATAATTACAGGTCGTGGTTTGTTGAGAAGCTTGCGGCCTATTCTGTGAATACGTTCCCCCGAAGAAATAATCATACCAAAAGTTTTTCCGAAAAAGTCGCTGACCACCTTTTCCGTCAAATCGTCTGCCGTTTCCTTTTCCTCCTCTGGCATATAAAACACAATGGTATTGATTTTCCTGGATCGGTCTTCTAGTTATATTAGCCTATTTTCCATTGTTCGGGCGGCTCTCTCCAGCTTAAATACTTAATTCTGCTTTCGCTTTCGTAATAGCTGATGTGGCGGCTTCAACAAATTTAAACTAGGATTCAAGCTCGTCGAGTCCGCTTTTGATGCTCTTCTGTCCGTTATAGTAATTTGGTGAGCAATTAGTCTGTCGTGGGATCAGAGTTTGGTTCTGCGCCATCGCACAACACCAGTACAGATTGAGCGAGACGGCTATTGCCCAAGCGTAGCATGCAAAGGCTATGTGGGCACGTCAACTGGAAAAAGCATGGATTGTTTTATTTCACAGTATAAGCTTCATCCCTAAATTTAATGAAAGACAGGAATAGATTTAGCCCCATACCTGCAGCAGCCCAGCCGACGTGCCCACTAAACTGTCGTAGCCAAGGCGGGTTCTTTATAGCTATCGATAATGTCGATGACTTTCGGTGTGATGACTTCCAGTTATCAATGTAGTGCTGCTGGTCATATGCGCAATCTTGAGCTGGGGCGGGTGCTGTGATAAGCGGGCGCGCTGCATCTTGCATAGCGCCGACCATCGCTGTCGAGCCAAGAAGGAACTGCATGAAAAACGGGAACGGATTTAGCCTCATGCTGACAAGGGGCCAGCAGACGTGCCCACATCAAAATGAAGGCAGGTTTTGAACTGCGCACAGTCTTTGATATAGCGGTTTGAAACTAAAAAATATACGCCTTCTTTCGGATAAAGGTCATTCGCGAGTCTCCGCTTGTTGTGTCCCCTTCTCGTCCCTGTTTGTTTGTGCGAAGTGCCCTCTGTTTATTATGATTGACCGACTCGCTGAAAATCAATCTCTTCTTACGATGAAACATTAATGGTTTGGTTTGGTTTGTGGGGTTTAACGTCCCAAAGGAACTCAAGCTATGATAGACCTCATGAAACATTAAGGAACTTCCTGAAGTACTTAATGAGGTTCTGTAAGTGTCTAGAGCACCATCATTGCCAAAAATATTACCAAAAAATGGGGTTTGGTTCTGGGCCGTGTAGTGAAATACTTATCAGGACTCTTAAGCTATAAATCTCCGAAGGTAAAATATCTTTGTTTTCACTCATCGAGATGATATGGTTTTGACAGGTGCCATATAAGGACTCCAGAACTGCGAATAGAAGCAGATCCCGTTGCTTGGCTACTTTTTTCACAGACGGAACCTCGTACATGCTTTCGAAATGGTGCATCCATGGGAGCCTCAGACGAAAGCTACGATTCAGGAGCTGGGTTTTGACCGAAAACGGGAAGCTAGGTTTGTTTCCGGCGACTGAATTTTCCGACTTCGATTTCTGATGAATATAATTTCAGAGTTGTAACTTCCGTGATATTTTTTCGCTTCAATCTTTTTATTACCAGATACTCAGGCGTGAATTACCACCTGTGACTGGTACTCCTCGTCTGCGCTGCGTTCTCTTCATTGTCAATATTGATTAGTTGCCAATTCGTCGAAATTTCCATTCTTATTCTCGGGTGCAACATGTCTGAAGATATGACAATTTAAATCAGTGTACATCTCAGATTAGGTTTGCAGCTACAAAAGAAAACTTCACACCTTTGTAAGATCCCATTGGTCAGTTATGTCAGTTGACCGAATAGAACAACATTCCCCTATAGCTCACGGCAGAGGTTCAAGTCCCGTTGGCACTGGGGCTTACCGGCTTCTCTATTAGGCATAACCGTTTCATCGGTCGACTATTCGGCCTCCTTGAAGGCTGCTGTGTAGCTCATAGCTGCGCAGAGAAGTGGGCGCACGGTGTACGACGTAGCTTCAATGCGCTTTTCGCGCATCTTGTAGCTCTACACGCTCGAACTGCTCTCAACCCTTCACAAACGGTAAGAAGGTGACTAAATGAAGGTCCTACATTTCACTCCCACGCACGTGACCTTGATCCGCAGTGGCTTAACCGGAGATATTCTTTTCTTACTTTTTTTTTTTTTTCAGTTGCGCGCTAGGGACCAGTGTACGTGCGGGCGTAACCGCGACACTGCTTCATATCGACCGCGTTCAAGTTTAGAAACCGACCAGCTCCGCAGCGGTCAGGGACGACGGCCATCAACGGGGTGGACACGCCTCCTACGTGCCCCGTATATCCTGTCGCGCCAAATACACACAGCTTCGATGCAACGACAGATGCGTTCGTTTAATAGTAAGCCGAATTCGTTAAGCGGTTAGCACGAAAGCGATGTCAAATAACTCGCGATATCCAGGCATAGGTGCTTATCGCATATTAAGCTACCTTGACTGTCCAACGGAGCATGCAGCTGTCCAGTGACGAAACGCTGTTTCGTGCGATTGGCTCTGCGACTCAAGGAACCGATTAGACAACACAAGCTGCAACTTTGACAGCATTGCTTGGCTGCGTTAAGGCAGAGTGTCACCGCAATCCCCGTGGCCTCGAGCAAGTGGTCGCGTGTGGACTCACAAAGCATTGAGTCTTGGCTCAGAACCAATAACGAGGCTGCCCGCTTGACATAGTCGGCAACTACAAATATTGAATCAACAATTACAATAAAGGAAACTGCAATCAGTGTTGCGGTAAGTCCGTCTCAATTTAGGTGCGGTATAGGACTTTCAAATGCTAAGCTGGATGACGATTTTGCTCTCTGCGGGTCGTGACGGCTACTTCCCGAATTACAATAAAGCCACGGGCATAAGCTCGCCGCAGAACTCATTTCGTCCGTGGCCGACTATGAATTATCAAAGTTCGAGAAGAGCTGAATACTGATGCGTTCCTACAGCACAGTCTATTAGTATAGCATCAGCTATTAAAGACCCCGGCACTGGATGCCGCTTAAATCTATACCCCGTACAACAAAGAGAGCTGACGGCGAAAAAAAGTAGCTTCGGTTTGCATTCTCTTCCTGGCTGACTTTTCGAATGAGCGAGTTCGTCAACAAAAAAGAAAAAAAGAAAACACCTCGCAGGGTGAAATCAATCAATATAGTTTTGCGCGCATGATGCACCGCAATAGAACAAGTACATAACAAACGTGACAGCAGTATACTTCTATTAGGACCCGTCGTGGTGGCAACCGGATATCCGGGTTCGTCCCCGACCACGGCGGCCGCGTTTTAATGGAGGCAAGACGGGAAAACGCGTTGATGTGCTTTGCGATGTCAGTGCACATTACAGATCCCTAGGTGGTCGAAATTGTTCCGCAGCCCTTTGGCTTCTTTCATTCCCACCTTTCTCTCTTCCCTCACAATGCAGTTCATGTCTCCACCGAGAAGCCTGTGAGGTGCTACATTTTTCCTTTCCTCAAAAATCAATTTCAATTTTAATTTTTAAGTTGAACAAACGTTAAGAAAATTGCGATAAATTTTTTTTAGACAATGAAAACCTTTTAGGAGTGATAAGGCGAAAGCCTTTGGGGCTGATTCTGTTGTAGTGTTTCTAAACCATAACTCCGCCTATCCCACAGTACTTCTTCCGTGCCGGATTTGAGATTAGCAGCTCCACTCAGCGGCGATGGCGCGCACTCGTTGCGTCACTTGGTCTTCATAGCTGGCGGTGATGGCGTGCGCCACGCAACATCTTGACCTCTTGGAGACCGAGTTGACTGCGTCATTGCTGCGCCCCTACATTGCCATGGAGACGGCAGTAACGCCAGACAAGGAGAACTAAGGTATGCTTGTCACATGCCCGGCGTGCCCAACGCTTCCACGGAATGTAGTTTGGTCGGCATCAGATGTCGACAGGGATACAGACTTATGTAGAAAGATCCAGGTGACCTAGTAGAAGGTGGGGAGCGATGAAGACCACTAAGAGGGAATCGGGTGGGGAAGAAACGGAAGAAACGGGGAAGAAACGGTTGAGGTGGAAATATGGGTTTACCTGAAGTTGTCGCCAGGTCACCACATCAGTATGCGATAGTTGGAAGTGAGACGATGGGGGGTTTAGACGGTGCGCTGAGAGCCCTGGGTAGGGAGCGGATGTGCGCCACATATGAAGGGAGCCCGACCACCTTTGGCCTGCGAGTTCGACTCGGTGCAGAACCATAGACTGGTTGCTCGCAAACATTTCTTGTCCTGGAAGAAACGAATGTTCATCCATGCGGCTTAAGGAAGTGTTTGGACGATAGAGAGGTCTGCATAAGTGTATCGAGTAACGCTGTTGCCTAAACGGTTCAGGGAGTCAGTGTCATTGAAAACAGTCATCCGGAGGAACTGAATAAGCTCCCATAGACGGCAGCCTTTAGGTGTAATGCATGGCAATCCTGGCAGTGTGGGAGCCCAGTAAAGCCCCCAAGGACCTCAAGTCTCTGATAAGAGTTCTGGAAGGCCACCACAAAGTGGACGCCGTATTGAAAACTCCCACACGGCGCCAAACTGACTTTAATCATAACATGCGGGACCGGTAGCGATTTCATATCGGTGTGTCCAGTCCTGTATAAAGCTTAAGTAAGGTTCTGTCGGTACCGTATAGAGCTCAAACCGGACAGACCGCTTCCGGTTCAGAACTCTAATCGTGCTCTTCAGTACAGTTCTAAACTAAATCGGGCAAACTACTTGTTTTCAGAGAGATACAGTTTATAGTGGGGAAGCGCGTTCATTAGCAGGAAAAAAATGTATACTATACGCATACGCTACAACTTCTCTGTGGATGGTGGGCACGTGCGTTACCCTGCAAATACCTCGAAGTTATAAAACAATAGAAAAGTATTCAAGCTATCTGGAATACGCTCATCACGCTGCTTTTTACGTCTTCTTCACCGCGAGCGCATGCGTTAATTACAAGCCATAATGATTCAGCGCGTCCGATCTTGTGGGGCACCTCATATTAGGCATATTAGGGACTGAGAAACAGCCCCCAACCCGAAAGTGCAAAGAACGTAGCATTTCTCAAGCAGTATAAGACATATGCTATGAAACACAAGAAGTCCGAGCGTTTCTAGCCTTGCAAAGATTTCGTGATGACTATCTACTGCACCTTCCATTTACTTGGTGTGCCAGGCTTAGTGAAAAAAACAAACAAAATTAGCTTCTACTAGGCAGCCAGGTTTCAGGCATTTCATATTACTTGCTGTTGTATTCTATATTTCAATTCCAATATGTTTTCCTCTCCCTCTTATCACAAACCTTTTTAACTTGCTGCGTTATATGCCTCCCTACATGGAAACATTCACTCACCTGCTGTATTAAATTTTTGGTGCAATATTCTTGCTTTCCTTTTCGGCACTAACAATACATTTCAAATCTCTTTAATTCTGCCATTGCTCGTGTGCTGTATTCAGGCTTCAAAGTGGCCAGTATTTAAATGCATGAAGGCAGAGAGAAAAATATTATTGACTATGGTCGGGATTGTCGTCTCAAGATGATGAGTTGAGGCTAGAAAAGCATGTTTTGTTTTGCGTCATGGTCACACGTTTAAAGCAATAAAATCGTATTTCACATTCCAACTCATGGTTTTGCTTTCAACCTGTCAAGCAGCTGGTGTTTTCCCCTAAGAATCGCTGAAACAGGACCCATGCATCATAAACGCTCCTGGCAAAGCCCTGGGCTGCTTCTGCCTATGTAAGGTTCCACACCACCGCAAAATACTGCTTAAGCTAAACGTAAAGACACCATAGAGGTGAACAAATAATCCCTCCTGTAGATTTATTAGCCCCGGTCAGCATTAAACACACCCTATGATGCTCATAAAAACACCCAAAGCGTTGTAAACAATTCACTCAACACCTAACAAACATCAAAGCCAGGAGGAAGCTGAGATTTTATACTCTTTTATCCTCATATATCTCCTTTTAAACAGAGAGTAAATAAAATGCTCATTTGACATGGAGCAATTGTTACCTCCTTTCGGGTGTGTACTAAAGCACAAGCCATTGCTCCCTTTGTTGTTGTTTTTTTATTTCAGCCGTGTGGTTGCTGTTGTAACCGATGGTTGTTCTAATCATAACATGGGCGCAATTTTCGTTTTCCCAATAGCTTTTTTTTTATGATAGCCTTGTCATTCTACACCACTGATCCAGCACGAGTCCACGTTTCCCTCCAGAAACTAGGACCACTGATTCATAAAGGGCGATCATGTATGACAGCTACACCCTGTTTCGGACCAGACCATCCTGTACAATAACCTCGTATATCGAGTCGAGTGTACACCCGGGTAATTCTTTAACAGTACCGCGCGAACGTCACTGCCAGGTGCAATGACGCTGACCCAAAGCGAAGAAGAAATCGAAGAGGAAACGAGCGTGGGGGCGGTATCATGCTGTTCGAGCGAGTATTGTCTGCTTGGCTGTTCTCGGTCGGCAAAAAACTCCTCAAAACAAGCTGCAAGCCAAGTTCTGAAAGCGTTTTTTTCTATCTGGTGTGTGCTTGTAGGTTTTATTGATGCGGACTTGTAACGTCCCATGTACAACATAGACTTGGCCCCGGTTCCATTTCTGTGCACTGTCTCGAAGAGGTCTCATTTAAATTAATACGCCGATATTTTGTCATCGAGAATTGATTTTCCCGAAAATAAAGATTGCAAATATTTATCTGCCTGCTAAATTGTATATTGCCAATGAGTGTTCCTTACGATACTATCGGCACTAAATGCAACGATTAAAAACACGTTGCGGCCGCTTCTTGAGGCTCAGATGCATAACAGCCTATGAGGACAGGGCTGCTTCGCACCAATCAGAACAGCTTACCAGACTAAGCTCACCGCTGAAGCATGATGTGTGGGAATGACCTTACCCTATCTTGCTTTTTCGTATCCTGCGCCTTCCGGCGCAGCAGCGTCGGGTAGACCACGGTATCGCGATGCTGTTAAAGAATTGGCCGGGTCAAAAATGCATGCCTGATTGTTTTTTTTTTTTTGGTAGTGTGTTAAAGGCTAGGCTGCGCTGCTGTGGTGAGCTGTAGATGTTAAACACGAAAATGCTGTCTTGGCAGCGGTCATTGGATACAATTTTGGTGAGGAGGTGAGAGATAGCTTCTTCTTTCATGCAATGTGTTCGCGTGACTAGGTAATAAGAAACGAGGGTAACCAGTCTCGGGAACCGGGTTCTCTATGTGCGATGGGGGGGGGGGGGGGGGGGGGGGGGGGGGCGACAGATGGGGCAACATTCTGGACAACTATGACAGCAGAGAGGTTGGTTGTATCAAGCTCAGCTTGAGGCTGCGGCTGTTTCATTCCCACAAATGTAATTGTTCTTTTGGGTACAACTAGGTCAGACCATGGATTCCTGTGCAAAGAACAACGGGAATGAGGACGTGCTGCTAGCCGGACTGGCCGAAGGACTGAACAGACGGCGATACTCCGCCGTGGTGGTTGGTAGCGGACGATGTTTGGGGTTGTGCGGATGGGGACTCAGCCTCTTTGGATACCGGGTGCAGGAGTAGTGTGTGGCAGGTGCTGGTTGTGGGAACATGTACCCTCAGGAGTCGTCTGCATAGCCGGCTGTGCGGGAATAGCGTGTGGCGAGTGTTTGTGGGAACAGACAGATCAGTGGCCGTCTGCATAGCTGGCTGCAAGGCGGACGGGGAGGGTATAGATATATACCACTCAATTATAGCGATACCCATTTGAAAGAATGCTCAGTCAAACAAGAGTAGATAACGAGGATGGAACGATGGGTTAAGGAGAGTGGTAAAAAAGATGCACTGGAAACCTGGCCAGCCCAGCTCATCTTATAACAGGATAAAACAGGACACTGATAAAAAGTGGGGAGCGAAGTCGAGCGAAGGATGCCCTCGTGTCCTCAGGGTGCGGTGGTCTTGTTACCGTGACGAGCTGGAACCTGCGTCCGTAGCCTGAGGCTGACTGGCGATAGGAGGAATGGGAAGCTGCTGTGTGGGAGGATCTGTGAATGCGAGAGCTGGCGCTACAATTTTGTAGACCGACATACCGCGGGGGGCGCACCAGACTGGAGCGGGAGAAGCAGGGAGGAGCAGGGAGGAGCAGGGAGGCTTCATGTCAGAAAGCGGAGTTGCAGCGGGTATTTACAGGAGTGCTGGCGGGAACCAGTAAAGCACCGGGGGCAAGAAAAAAGAGAAATGGGCGGTGAGGTAAGAACTGCAACACTAACACTGGAGGCACCTCGAGGCACACACTTGATCCTAGGCAGAGTTGTAAATGCCGTCTTGAGGCAGACCAGGATGCTCGGACTGAGGCACACGTCAGCGCGGGGCCGTTCCCGAAGAGAGATGGTGCAGATCTATTTGGGTACTGGAAAAGCCGAAAAGGGCAGCAGCGTTGGTCAGGGCATTAATAATGGACGATATTTGGCAGGCGGCAGCCTGCAAAGGTGATCAGGTTTTGTCGATGCCTTAGATAATGCGGACATGAATTATCAATGAGTCGGAGGCTTGAAGATGGCGCATCATTTACGCTGGTGGAGTTTGGCCGCAAAGTTCAAGAAGCAAGAAGTTTGGCCTCGAGAACCTGAACTCTAACCAGCATATTTATTTGTCATCGAACCTTACACATACTTCGAACCCTCGTTTGCTCAGCTGTTCCTTCTCATTCAAGCGACAACTTTGGGTCAAACTTGAGCTTGAAAAGCCATGTCCGGAAACAAGCAAACTGCAACGAGCGTGTTTTCTATGAGGGCGTTTTTACCACAACTATGGGTCAAAGGTGGCGACACGGGCCCATCAAGAACGCGCTCACTCCCACGGCTGAAGAGTAGTCATATCATAGTGCGTTCCAGCTATCGTCAGCCGCAGCAAGCGTACTACTTGACGGCAACCGATGATGGTGACGCCTGGTTGACGTTGGGTGCCAAGTCTGATATATCAGCAGCTGACGATTGCAATTGATGCGAGCGCGGTAGTTAGATTAGAGAGCATGTATTCTTTTTGTGCACGAACGCCGGTAGCTGATGCGGAGCAGTGTGACGGTGGCGACCCCATCAAGATGCGGCGGAAGATGGAAACAGACCTCATTGGGAAGGTCGTAAGAAGAAGAAGCGCTCCTTTGGAGTCCTACCGTGGTTCTACATGGCGATCTGCGCTTGCGATTCTTGCGATGCGATGCGCAGGCCTCATCGCGAAGAAGCGCCTTACTCATTCATTCCCCGAGGCAAGCGCCTAGTTCTGCTGCTGGGCACGAAGAGGCGTTTGCAGCCGAGACCTCCCATCTACCAACTCGGGCTACCCGACTTTCGACGGCAAGGAAGCCTAATAGTACAGGAGGGGCCTTTTCCCACGGGAGTCCTAGGCACAAGCGCTTAATTTCGATGCATGTGTTACGTTTGCGTACATTGAGCGATTATTTTTGCGCTGGAGGCACGTCCTTTTATATCCCTGCATTTCGAACTCCGTCCCCAGGAGCGCTGGAAAGCGACTTTCTTGATGGAACAGCGCAAAACATCGGGACAAGAGACAGGCGCTGTCTCTTGTCCCGATGTTTTGCGCTGTTCCATCAAGAATGAATAACCAACAAGCTCAAGCTGCTGTCCTGGCTGGAAAGCGACGCCTTCTCCTTGCCGGGCCCGTAGCCGCGGCTGCAGCCGAGTACAAATCCATTCTTCAAGGTGAGCTCATATTTGTGCTCTTCTTGCCGTCGCCAAATGCACAACGTGTTCGAGACAACGGATAAAGGTACCAATCTGCATTGCAGTCGAACGAAATCCGCCAGTAGATCCTGCTCATTGATATGCCTCTTCAGCTGTGTTGCAGATGATACAATTAGGGATTGTTCTTGGCAACATGGAATTACAAATTGCTCTTTTAATTTGTCAGACGTAGCAACCTACCCGCTGGAGGTTTATTCAGCGCAGTGTCTATCGCTGCTGTAGCAGACGACATGTGCCTCTGCATTTGTGAATCAAGTGTATTGGACAGGAAGTGATGTAAAAGATCCTACCTGCTTTGAGTCAGGCGTTTAAAAAAATAAGAGGCAAATTTTCGTGTTGCAAAGTTTTATTTCTGGAAGAGGTCGCGAAATTTTATCGCGCGTACGTGCCACTTCCCTGTGCTAGCAGAATCAGCAGAAAGCGTAGAACTTTAAAAACGAGCTGCCATTGGCGGCGCACACACTAGTGGTCGCTCTCTATATTCACACAGGGGGCACGCCAACTTAGCACTTCTCTGTCTTCCACCGTTGCTTAGAATGCGACGGTTGGCAGCCTTTCACAGGCGCTTATAAACAGGCACGGATAATATAGGAGGTTAGCGCGAGTTAGGGACATTTTAGTCCGAATCATGAAGCAGAAATGGGCACAGACGGTTCATGTAATGCAAGGCAAGATGACCTATGGTCGCTACGTGTAACAGCTTTATTCCAAGAGAAGGTGAACGTCGCTGGAGCTGGCAGTAAGCTATGCGGGTGGACAAAACAAAAAGAGGGGGGGGGGGGGGGGGGTTTGCAAGGACTTGGTGGGCGCAGCTGCCACTGGAGTGGGCTGATTGGAGAGATATGGAAACGAATTTGTCGTCTATTGGGTATAGTGAAGCTGGTGATGATAGTGAATGCTAAAAAAATATATCTAACCACACTTAAATGCGTTAGTTGGATATTTTTTTTTTTTCGCTTCTATCAGCTAGAAACAAAATACTCCGCTACCGATAAAAAGCCGTCTGCGTGAGAGTATAGGTTCCTGATTACGTCGTTCACGGTTTCCTGGCCAAATGCAGCGTCGTCCCGATAAATCTAAAATAAAGCACCTTGTCGAATTAGCGGTTGAACGCAAAAAAGAAAAAGAAAGAGCTGGTTTGGCTTATGAGGTTTAACGTCCCAAAGCGAATCAGAATATGACAGGCGCCGTAGATGACGGCTCCGGGAATTTCGACAACGTGGGTTACTTTAGCGTGTACTGACATCGCACAGCACATGGGCGCCTTGCTTCCTGTCGCCATAGATAGGCGGCTGCCGCGGCTGCTATTCGATCCCGCATCCTTGATTGCAGTAGTCGAGCGCCCTGAACCCTGTGCCACCGCCGCAGGGCTTCGGTGAAACCTATGAACCTGAGCATTCTGCAAGAAACACGCCTGGTGAGGGACAAATTTCAGAACAAAATGCTCATCGTGCTGGATCGGATGCATATCGCCAGGACCTAGCCGTGAATGATTCCTTTTCTTTTTTTTTACGCTGCCAGTATTTTCGGCGTTGTTCGAGCACAGCTGAGTTTTAACCGCCACTATATCGTTTGGGGTCAAGTGGATGTAGCTAGCACAGAACCGGGGTAATTGGAGAAATATGGGAGAGGCCTTCGCCCTGCAGTGGGTATAGTCAGGCTGATGATGATGATGACGTCGCTTCATGCATGCGTGTGCTATTTTCGACCACAATGGTGCGGCGGCGTTTTGAGGCGCAGGGAAAGTTTACTCCTCCTTTGAGAGTTGAATCGGCAGATCACGCAATATACCTTCAACCAGTGCCCTACTTCGCTCGCTAAATTACTCACGCAAGGCGCTGAGGTGCTGCGCCTTATTCCAAGAGCGCTTCTCCGAGTCAGCGAAATGCGGGTACGCAACGTATGACACAATAGGTGCGCCGCGTCGCCGCCTTCGAAACCGGCGTCACTATTTGTAAAGAGCTCCACAACTCTAAATAATTTCGTTGGTGCTCGTTTGGCTGCGACACATTTCCAAAGATGCACTTTCCCTTGGAAGAGTGAATCGAATGGGATCCGTTCTCGCGACTCTGTGGACGGAGGAGCAAGAGGGCTCTGACGTCCCCGACGGCGGCAGCACGGAGACTTATTCATATGCACGGCAGCGACCTCCCTTGTTCCGGCGAGTGCGCGGCTAGGATAGGGGCACTGCGGTCGAGCACAATGAAACTTCTATAGGCTCGGCGGCGGAGCGCCCCGGGTCGCGTCAATAGGCAACACGTCTGAATCCCAAGCCGAAATATTCGGCGTTGGGGGTGACGCCAGCGTGTCGACTTCTGGGGACTCGTGCGAACGATATTGAAAGGCCGTAAGCGTACACAGTAAGATGAGTGCATGCGCTTTGCATTTGGTGCGCACCAGTAAGATCGACGAGTCGTGTGTGTGTGTGTGTGTGTGTGTGTGTGTGTGTG
>JAJIZL010082261.1:0-11146 GCA_023969395.1 Amblyomma maculatum | reverse complement strand
GTGTGTGTGTGTGTGTGTGTGTGTGTGTGTGTGTGTGTGTGTGTGTGTGTGTGTGTGTGTGTGTGTGTGTGTGTGTGTGTGCACGAACGCGCGTGGTGAGGAGCGAAACAGTTTTTAACTGTCATCCACAAGTGTTTGTATTGTCCACTAGCAAATATTGCGGTTGAACAAGTGACATACATGACTGCCTTGCCATTTGTGATAATTCATGGACAGCAGCGTTCCCTTTAGGCGAACGGACTCAACCACAGGAAAAAATTATGCAAGTTCATTATAGCAGATCATAACTAGGAGCTCAGCACTGTGGCAAAAAGTTAATGAGAAATAACATTGATATTGTCGATAGGCGAGTTCATTTTTTTTTTAATTGGCACTCTATTTCGTGCTACACCTAGATTATTTCACTGCACGACTGCATGCGTTCTGAGCATTCTCGCAGATCGGCAGCAGTACTCGCGAAAAGTATTATATGAGATCATATAGCGTTTTAGCAACATAGTTGGGAGTTGAAGAGTGAGATTTCTAAACGGAAATTGTCCTTCAAGCACGAGCGCCCGGTTTGCTGAGTACATAATTTTGAGCAGGCAGTGCACACGTGCCCATTCGTACAGAGATACCGGTTTTCCAGCCATAGATGGATGGATGGAATATGGGAGCGTCCCCTTTGAAACAGGGTGGTAGCAGTAGCTATCATGCTCATTTTTTCCCCTATATCTTAATTATTGATTTAGAATGGTTAACTAAACCATCAATCTATTTATTAAATATTTGTTCCTACATTACTAACATTATGTCACTTCTCTGCTTTTAAGCCACCAACCTTCCAGTCATTTTTTTCTAGTTTCCACCGCCGGTTTATTCACCCGGTCACTGGTATCTCTAAACCCCAGAGCTTCGGGCACATTGACGGCGCCTATATCAACTTCCGGGTGAATACCATTACATTCGAGTATAATATGGTCAATTGTTTCACTGGAGTTGCCACATACAGCACATGCGTCATCTTCATGGTTAAATTTCTTTTTGTAGCTGCGTGTTCTAAGGCACCCTGATCTAGCTTCAAAAAGTAGGGCACTGCCTCTTGAGTTATCAAAGAAATCTTCCTTCCTGATCTGCATTTTCCACTTTCGGTATAATTCCACACTCTGTTTCTTTTCCATCGAATTTATCCAATTTTTACCTTCTGTGTTTTTCATCTGTTGCTTAATGCTCTTTATTTCTCCGTGCTTGTGACTAGCATACTTACTAGTTAGTTTCCTAGTTCTTTTCCTCCATTGTGAGTCAACGCTTTTTAAGTACAGGTATTTAAATACTTTAGCTGCCCATCTGTTACTGTCCAATTTCCTCAGGCGTTCTTCATATAATATTTTACTCTGAGCTTCCCGTACTTCGAAAGATGCCCAGCCAATATCTCCCTGTACCGCCTCATTTGTAGATTTGCTGTGGGCACCTAGTGCTAATCGCCCAACGGATCTCTGATTTATTTCTAATGTCGACTGTACCTCTGATTTTAGGCACAAAACCGCATACCCGAAAGTAAGTCCGGGCACCATAATTCTTTTCCAAATACCCCTCAATACCTGATACTTATTATATCCCCACAATGCCTTATGCTTCATTATCCCGGCATTCCTTCGCCCTTTGGCCTTAAGTGATTGCTCATGCTTTCCAATGTATGCCAATCCTTCGTTTACCCATACCCCCAGATATTTATATTCTGCTACTCAAGGTATTTCACGGCCTTGTATTTTAAGACCCTGATCACTTGAGCCGTTGAAAATCATCAGACCCGACTTAACTGCGCTGAAACTGAAGCCTAGAGCGTCGCCTTCGTCTCCGCAATACGTAACTACAGTTTTCAAATCTTCCAGACTCTCAGCTAGCAACACAATATCGTCTGCATACATCAAACCGGGGAGGCGCTGCTCTACCGCCTTTCCACCTAATCTATATGACAGGCTAAAACCTAGGTTACTGTCTTGTGTCCTCCGTTCCAGGTTTATCATATAAAGCATGAACAGCACCGGTGATAGAGGGCAGCCTTGTCTTAATCCTTTGCATACTTTGACATCTTCTGTACTTCTTATCCCTTCCCACGTAATTTCTACTTTGTTATCCCGGTATATTTCCTGTAGGAACTCTATTATCTCATAACCGATACCTTCTTCTTTTAATATGTTCCACAGGAGTTCCCTGCTTACGTTGTCGTACGCCCCGTTTATGTCCAGGAAGGCCAAATACAAAGGTCTATTTTCCACTCTAGATATTTCGATGCATTGGGTAAGCACGAACAGGCTATCATCTAAGCGCCTACCATTTCCAAAGCCGTTCTGAAGTTCTCCGAGTATCTTGTTACTTTCTACCCATGCTTGCACCTTTAATTTCATCGCCTGCATGGCTAACCTGTACATAACAGATGTTATGTACAGCCTGTAGGATTTTATGTGCATCCTGTATCCTTTCCCTTTATAAATCAAATTCATTTTACTCTGCCGCCAGCTGTCCGGAATTTGCTTATTCGTTATGACTGTTTCCATAGCTTTTAACTTTTTGAACCGAGTTCATTAATCAGCTTGATCGGAATTCCATCTATTCCTGTAGATGTGTCTTTAGGAATATTTTTTCTGCCTTTTTCCAGTTTAGATTGGTCAGTTCTAAGCTGCTTTGTATTCTGCTACCTTGTGTTGCTTTCTGATTTGCGGAGATTACCCTATCGTCGCTCTTAAATGACTCGGCTATAACTGATGTAATGTAGTTCACTGCGTTGTCTCCCTTTAAACAATATCCCTCGTTATCTTGAATCCGATCCTGCTTTCTTTGATTCTTCTTCGCTAGCCAGCTTATATGGTTCCAGAATTTTCTTGCTCCGCCTCTAGAGGTACCGTGTGTGTCAGCCATCCAGCGATCGGTGGACTGCCTTATTTTATTTTGGACGAGGGCCTGCACCTCAAGTTTCTTTTGTCGATATGATTCCCATTTTTGGTCGATCTCCTCCTGAGATACCTGTGCTTTCTTTGCCATTCGGTGTTCCCTTGAAGCAGCCCGTCGTTGTTCAATAGCTTCCCTGATTTCCTTATTCCACCAGCTCCGTGGCTTCCTTTTTCCATTCCAGCGGTTTGCTACTTTAACCTCCTTAATTTTCCTCCTTATGGATAGTTCTACCTGTTCATAATCCCAGTTTCACCTGGCGCTACCAAGCGCCATCTGGCGTCATCATCATGATTCTAGTTTGAACGACTGTGTACCGTGCGGGGCGGCGGAATCCTTGGCGCGGGGCACACGCGTTATAAACTCTCGCAAACTAACAACTCTTTGTCTTCGCAATAGGTAGCAATAAAAAAAAAAGCATTCGCCGTTAGTACTGCTTCACTTGACTATATTTGAAGTAATACAACAACGTCACCCCGTCGCGGTGGCTCAGTAGTTACGGCGCTCGACTACTGAACCCAATGATCCAGGATCGAATCCCGGACATGATAGCTGCTTTTTGATGGAGGCGGAAAGCAAGGCCCGCATGTGCTGTGTGCTGTCACTCTCACGTTAAAGAACCCCAGGTGGTTGAAATTTCCTGAACCCTCCACTACGGCGTCCCTCATAGTCTGAGTCGCTTTGGGACTTTAAACCCTACAAACGAACAACAACAACACAAAAAACTTTTGGTCACCTTGCCGAGAAATGGCACCAGGTACCGCTACTATCGCGATTCTTGTTTGAACAGTTATTTACCTCACGGCGGCTGCAATTCTCGGCGCCGAAGTGTACGCGCTTGGAACTCTCCAGGACGAGAAACCTTGCGGCTTCGCAATATTGTTATTTTGAATAGTAATTAAATGCCCCGCCGGGGTGGTGCAGTGGTAAGACGCCCGACTACTGTGCCGGAGTTCCCGGGTTCGAACCCGACCGCGGCGGCTGCGTTTCGATGGAGGCGAAACGAAGAGGCGTCCGTGTGCTGTGCGATGTCAGCGCACGTTAAAGATCCCCAGGTGGTCGAAATTACTCCGTAGCCCTCCACTACGGCTCCTCTTTCTCTCTATCCACTTTCACTCCCACCTTCCTCCCTTCCCTTACGGCGCGGTTCGGGTGTCCACAGAGCAAGTGTGACAGTTACTGCGCCTTTCCCTTCCTGTGAACCAATTTAACTTTGAATAGTAATTAAAATGATTCTTTGCGCGTGGTTAGTACTGCTTCACTTGACGATGTAGAACACGAGACTTTTAGAAACTCCTATAATAAAGGTATTCCTCCTTAAATAAAGTTATTCCTCCTTTCCTCCTCCTCCTCCTCTGAGACACACTATAGAGGGCAACTATGGATGTCCTGTAGCCTTGGGGGACGGAACCGTTGCGGACAAAGGGAGTTGAAAATGTTGCCATCAAATGCATTCCTGTATTGGCATTCACTAGCAGTTTCTTCCACTGGTCGCTAGTCTTGAGTGAAACCTTCCTGTGAGTTGTTTCCTATTTCCTAGTTGTTCGCGTGCTTTTCTTTGCATCTTATAGCATATAGACAGCGTGGAGAGGAGGAAGAAATAGGCACTCTAAGCTGGAAAACGATACTAGCATGCACTATGTTTAAAACATCTGACAATGCTTTTCACCCAACTTTTACTGAGCGCAAAAGCTAAAATGGTTAAAAATAGTTAAATTATTAACGGTTAAAAACAGGACGCATTCTTCCAAACTGAAATTTTATCAGTGTTAGGATTTATACCAAATACTGTCTAGTATGCTTTCTATTTTGTCCCACCGACTTAGTCAACGTTACCTATTTACTTTCTGAAATATGTTTAAAACGCTAAGCTTTAATAAGAATGTTGTCGAGAGCCATCAAATGATGGTCCAGATGGCATCGACGAGGTAGCCTTAAAGAGCCGTTTTTAGTCGGCAAAATTCAAAAATACCACGTGACAGCGTGCTCTGCGCTGCCCAATGCGACGCGATTACAACACTCATTTGTGGCTGAGTGAAGTGCTGCCAGAAAAGCGCCTTCTACTATGTTCACAACGAAGCCTTTCGCTTCTGCGCGTTCGTTGATAAGCGCCAGCGGCTACAGTCGACGCGCCGGCAATGCGCGCTATCAAATGCCGTTGACGCTTACCTTGAGACCAGTAGTAAAGCCAAGATGTGCCATAAATTGAAATTTTAAAAACTGGGCAGTAAATTGCGGCTCATAAAATAAAACATGAAATGGGTGAGCATTTAATGATAGTTTAAATGTCAAATTACTAAGTTCTATGCGGTACGTGATGTGCGTATTGCTGCAAAACCACCTGCACAAAATGGATCAATGTATGCTCCACAACATTTGAAGTGAATATACGTGAATATTAGGACAGCCACCCGGTACTAGTTGCAGCAAAATTGTAGCCATACGACAAGGCTGAAAAACTTCGCCCAGCCTACTCATTTATGCTTGGCGCTTGTAATGAGCAGGAAAAAAAAAAAAAAAACTAGCTTTTTCTTTTAAAAAATGGTTCTGCTTTCTACGTTCTTTGGGCTTTCCTCTGTCTTTTTTCGAGCAAACGTTGCCGTTACAGAGCTTTTTTTTTTTTTTTTCAGCAACACTGTGCATCTTGACAAGGTCAGTTGCGTCCAAATTTGTTGATTCTTGAAGGATTATCCTTTGTTCGACAGACGAGGTACTTTAGGAAACGCGAACGCCGATGCCGAAGCGAAGATGTACTGGTAGAAACTTGTCATGTTTTTAAATTCCTAAAAGAGGCAAAGCTCCTAAGCAAACCTTAAAATTTCTCATCTACAAAATAAAAACACCTTGCTCTTGGCGCATGATAGCCTCAGTTGCTTATGCGCCAAAAAACACAACACAACACAACAACGTAAACGCCGAGCAAGCGAGTCTTGCGTGGTGGCCACCTTCCTTAGTGTCGTTCTCTCATATGCATTATCTTCGATAGAATGTTTTTTTTTATTACGTCTTTATCTCTGCTTACGGTAGGCGTTTACCTTGCGGCAGAACTAAGTTGCTTCATGGATATAGGGGTGAGGGAGCGGTTAAGGGTGGGGGTGAGGGTATTGGTGGGGGTGGGGGTGAAGGTTGGGATAGATATGAGGGACCGGTGTCCACTTTTTCCTCGAGGTAATGTCGTCCCGAGGTCGGCTTCGCGAAGTAATGGCATGGTCCTTCTTCTTCCTTGAAGTAAGAAAGGAAAGTTCGACAGAGCCGGGTTGCGTCTGATAGCCCGATGTGTGATGGGGGATCGACCCATGCTTGTATGGTTTCAGGTCGAAGCCCGTCCAGGGACTTGAGTGCTCTCTCCCGTACTGCGTCAAAAGTAGGGCAGCTCCACAGGAGATGTTCGGCCGGGCCTCTGGCCGGGCATGTCGGGCACTGAGGAGAAGGGTATACCTGCGGGTTTATGAGGTGCAGCTTCGCGGGTGACAGAAGCTGACCAGTCTGGGCTCGGCGAAGGAGGACTGCCTCCACTCTCCGGAATGAGCTATCTGGGCGGCGATATAGTTGCTCAGGGTTGGCCAAGTGCTGGAGTATGCTTCGACGATAGCGTTGTGCTCGATGCCATGTCTCCGCCCTATCCATATGAGGCGACGACGGATGCGTAACGTCCTCAGGGGGCCACGAAGCGGAAACGAATGTGGATCCAGGCAAAGGTGCGGAAAGAACTGCTGCGCGCGCTGCCTGGTGTGCCTTTTCGTTTCCAGTGATTCCTTCGTGTGCAGGAATCCATTTGATAATTAAGGTGTAGCCCTCCTCTCTCAGGCGACGGGCTTGTGTTCGAATAGTGTTCAGAATGGCATAGTCTGCTCCCCCTGCGCGGCATGTAGTGTACGCTGCTTGTGAATCTGTGTAAACATGGTAGGTGCACGGAGCCCGATCCTGTCTTGCTACTATTCGAGTAATGGCAAGTCGTATGGCAATGAGTTCGAGATTGGTAACAGTGTGTTCCTCGGAAAGCTGTTGAACTACCGAGGTATCTGACACAGAGTCGTGACAAGCTATAGCTGCGCAGTGTTGAAACTGAGCGGCGTCTGTGTATAGTTGGATAGCTCCTTCCTGGGCTAGCTTGTGTGACATCTTCCTATGACGTTTGGCGGCAGCTTTGCGCCTTTGAGGATTAACCGAACTCATATTCTTTGGTAATGGTATACCATCTACTAAGTCAATCAACTCCCATGGTGGGGCGGCGGACGAAAGTGGCTCTAAATTGTCAACGTTGTAGCCTAATGCCTGCAGGATCTGTCGGCCAGCCGCCGTTGTGGAGAGACGGACTCGCTGGGCTTGCAATTGCTGCTCTGCCAGATCCTGAAGGGCATTAATATTGCTGCATGCGTGTAGGTTCACTACTGGGCAGTACTGTGGCAGACCAGTAACTAGGCGCATCGCCTTGCGATTGATTCGCTCAAGCTGAAGGTGTTGGGTCGCGTTAAGTCGCATGTACGGATATGCGTACAGGATTTTCGATGTTATGAGTGCTAATGCCATCTGACGGAGCCCCACCTCCTTGATCCCCCATCCACGCGCAGAGACGCGGCGCATTAGGTGTAAAGCCTGATGACAGCTAAGCATCGTGTTATGAAGCCAGCTTTTGGCTCCTCCACCCTCGTCAATAAGCATGCCTAGTATACGGATTGTTGCTTTCCGGCAAATAACCGAGTGCCCTAAATGAAGAGAGATAAGTTTGCGTTCTGCCTCGGCTCGTACCCGCGGGCCGTTTATGGCAACCACATACTCGGTTTTTTCCGGAGAGGTTTTCATTCCCCACTTCTCGATGTATTCATGGACGGCATTGAGGCCTTTCTGTAGGGCTTGTTCTTGCTCTGCAGGGGACCCTGAATTGGTCCACAGCGTTATATCGTCCGCATACACGGCGAAATTGAGACCGGGTATCAACGACAGCATTGGCGGGAGACCTGACATGGCTATATTGAAAAGAGCCGGTGATAAGACAGCGCCTTGGGGGACACCTGTTTGGTTGCGTTGCCAACCACCCTGAGTATCTCCAACCATTACTGAAAAGGTTCTTTCTGCAAGAAAGGCTTTCACGAAGCGGTAGAGGTTGCCGCCTATCCCCACTTCCTGGAGCTGGCGAAGTATGGTCGAGTGGGGCACGGAATCAAACGCCTTTTTGACGTCGACCCCAACAACCACTCGGAGCTGTGCGCTGCTAGGGTATGCGAGAACGTCGTTATGAAGCCTTCCGAGAATATCTTGGGCGCAGAGCCCTCGATGAAAACTTACTTGCAAAGGAGACAGGACGTTGCACTTGTCTAAGTACCATTCAAGTCTTCTTAGAGCTATACGTTCCATGACCTTACAAAGGTTGGACGTCAGCGATATCGGCCTGAGGTTTTGTAATGTTCGACTTGGCTTGCCAGGTTTTGGAATTGGTATTACCACTGACTTCTTCCAAGCAAGAGGAAGATCACCGTCGGCCCAGTATTTGTTCATCTCTTTCAGCAGGGCAAGTTTGTGTGACTTGTGAAGGTTCAGAAGTGTTGAGTAGCTTATACCATCCGGTCCTGGGGCGCTATTGTGATTGGAGTCATAAAGTGCTGCCTCCAGTTCGTCTAATGTGAAGGGAACGTCGTATTCGTTTAATGTACCTGATAAGGGGTCCGCAGGCAAGGCATCCGCATTTTCAGGTTGGGGAAAAAATACCTTCCCTGCTTGTATAGCTAACTCTGCCGGGGAGACGTTCAATTTCAGGGCCATACTTTGGGCAGGGGAAATCGGCTTCTTGCGTCCAAGGATAGCTCGAAATATGTGCCAGGCCTTCGACAAGTTAACTGTTTCATTGAGTGAGTGGCACAGCAGCTGCCAGTCTTGGAGAGCGAGGTGCAAAGTATACTTCTCAGCTTCTTGGCTAATGCGAGCGAGAGCACGCCTCCGATGGGATGTCCGGCCTGATCGGCAATACGCCTTGAGAACACGAAGCCTACGATTCCACAGACGCAAAAGGTGAGAGTCCGGCTTTGGGGCATCAAATTTGACTGAAAGCTTCGTTGTAGCTTTCTCCTTGGCATCGGTGATCTGAGTGATGAGCTCGTCTAATCCTGTGGGAACGTTCACCTCACCGAGCATCCTACGGAAGTCGTCCCATCAGACGTGCTCCTCTATTCGACGGCCTTGTTGTCGCTGTAATGACTTTCGCCTTCGAGGAGCCCATGAGACCACCACGGGATAATGATCACTGCCCATGACATCATCAGCCCGTGACCATAGGATCTCACTGGGATGAGACACTAGTTTCAAGTCTAGGGAAGTGTCTTGTTGACCTTTGTGCTGGCCAAAGCGAGTGGGTAGAGTGAGGTCGTTGGCTATGGTCAATTTCGCTCTGACAATTTGCTGCCAAAGGTGCCTTCCCCTAGCATCTGAGCGATTATATCCCCAGCTGGTGTGCATGGCGTTAAAATCACCCCCAACCACAACGCGATCCTGGGGATATATCCTTAAGTGCTCTAAAAAAGACATATCCACTCGATATGTCGTAGTACCGAATGATCTCGCATAAACTGAAAAAACTAAGGCTTGTTGGTCGCTATCTAAGCTAAGGCGTACTCCCGCTACCGCCTGCGTCTGCATGCACCACGCGGAAGTATCTAGTTCAGTATGGGCAGTACGCGACAGAACAAGGACACATGCCTGCCCATTGGCCATTGGAGCTGCTGTTCGCGATCCTGGCCCGGGGTGTCGGTGCTCTATGGAATGGGTGCAGTAAGAATTGTACCCTATTAAATTGGGCTTATTAATGGCGGTCTCCTGAAGCAGCATAGCTATAGGAGGCGTTGACGTGATGGACAGTCTCCTCTGAAGTTCCGCTTGTTTGCGACGGATTCCCCGACTATTCCATTGCAATAACCATGTAGAAGAGTCCGAAGCAAAAATGTCATGTGGTTTCGCGCTAATGCCTGCCATTTTTAAACTGAAAGGTACGCGGAACTGGAGATGATGTGTGTCCAATTTCGGACTCTTGATTAGGAGAAACCTGTGACATTCCCAAGAGTGGCAGCATACGCTTGATCACCTCGGCGGTGACCAGTTCGATAATGTGCGTGAGCTGGTTTTCATCTAAGTGTAGCGTATGCGAACGTTCTTTCGCAAGATTCATTTGTGCGCCGCGTAGCGTATCACGGGGAGATACAGCGTAAGCCCGATGTACGCGCACTTGCTTTGGTGCCGTCGCGGTATGCTCAGAAACTGTGGCTAGGGATGAGGTGGCGTTCCTTTGACTATTGCTATCAGATTGTGTAGAGGATTTATGCACGTCTTGCCGTTTAGTTTTACGTTCATTGTCTCGTGTCTTCGGCAACCGCTGACTTTGTAGGGGAGGGAAATCCTGATTTTCAAGCACAGTTGCCTCCGAGGTTGATTGCTGTATGCTGACAGGGCTGTTGTGCGCCGTCGTCGCCGCCGTTTGGTTACCACGTAGAATCTCGGCTTGTTGTTTGCGCTCTTGTCGTCGCGACACTCGTATACGGCGGAAGATGTCATTCCTCAAGGTTCTTGTGGCCTGCTGCCGAGCAGGACACCTTGGGTCCGTGGCTACATGCGGACCTCTGCAATTGCGGCAGAGTGGTTCTGTCGGACAAACCTTGAGGTTTCCATGCGCGAGGCGACCGCAATACGAGCATCGTCGTTGGTCGACTAATGGACACGAATTTGCCCTGTGTCCGATTTTGTGACAGGTCTCACGTATGACAGACTTCGGGCGATAAGGTGTCACCGGAAGGAGTATGCTGTACAGATTAATTTTGCGGGGAAGTCTGGAGCCCTCAAACGTGAGTAGAGCTGTTCCGTTCTTGCCCATAGTTCTGGCGTTTATTATCCTGCACGAGTAGCACTTGAGGTTTGCCATGAGCTGTTCGCTTGTTAACCCGTTGGCGCGATAAATGACCCCGCGGATCTGGCCGGGACGTATGGTTTCATAAGCTTGAATAGGTGTATCCTTTCCAGCAATGACGAGAGACTGCAGTCCAATAAGGTGGTCTCTGGCATGTACAGGGTGGTCCACTCTAAGTGCGAACACGGCTCCGCGTGGTCGCGCTCTGCGGAGCGCCAGCGGATCCGGCGCGTTCGCGCATCGAAGCAAAGCCGCGCAGGCGCACAGGGGCCCGGGGGAGGAGCTTCGTGTCGTCTGCTACAGCGCTGGCGCGCACCTCGCTTGCATTGC
>JAJIZL010082260.1:22016-33636 GCA_023969395.1 Amblyomma maculatum | reverse complement strand
TGTGTGTGTGTATATATATATATACAGTACCTTGCCTCACAGGCGCTAATCAAGCCCGCTGGCGCACAAACAAAGGCAAAGAGCACGCCACTGCCTGGGCACCCTTCCCCTTGTGCTGCCAAGCGCCCAGCAGCAGTTCCTCCGACAAAGGCCTCTTCTCCAAACGTTTCAAGGAAGCGGCTAGCACACTTCTTTCGCCCGCATACACTGGGCACACCAATAATATATGGTCCACAGTCTCTGGAATGCCACAAGTTGAACATACCGGCGAGTCTACTTGTCTAATTAAATGCAAATACTTGCGCGTGAAAGCCACGTTTAAACGACGTCTATGTAGTAAGCATGCCTGACGACGCGGAATATCACGCGGAACATGAAATTTCAATGTTCGATCGAGCCTTTTTAGACGAACGTGTCGGGCTTCTGACTGGGCCCAGTAAGCTCTGTGGCATTCTTTATGCAACTCGTAAGAAGGCATGTCGTATCCGCTCTTGGAAAAGGCACACCTGTTTGGAGGCCATTCCTGAGTGCACTTTTCGCTTCAACATCGGCCTGTTCATTCCCATGGAGCCCGCAATGGGCAGGGATTCTTTGAAATATTATGTTGTGACCTTGGAGCTTGGCAGATGTTAGGAGCTCCATAATGTTTAGTGCCAGGGACTGGTAGGCAGTGCGGGGCGTCAGAAGTTATCCAAAATTTGCAATGCAGTCATTGAGTCCGTGAGTGTACACCATTTTTGAGGTGGTTCCCCACATATGTAGCGAATAGATTCCCGAATGGCTACAAGTTCAGCAGCGGTTGATGTTGAAGTATGTCCCAAAAGGAAATGTAGAGTCGTTTTCTGAGCTGGTATGACCACAGCTGCAGCGGATGCCTGTGCTGACACAGGTCCATCGGTGTATACGTGAATATAATTAGGATATTCTGACCAGATGTGCGCCACAGTAAGTTGTTTGAGTCCGCTAAGTGGCAACATTGATTTCTTCAGTATTCCGGGAACACGAAGGTGCACAAAAGGTTTATCCATCATCCATGGTGGTTGGGCGGGACGATATGGGAGGGCATATCCTGTCGGTATTTGCGACTGATGGCAGCGGAGTGCACAAACTGCAGTCCGGCCGCACATCCAGAATCTTGCTGAGTGGGTGAAAACGGTGTCTAGTAAGTGCTCGTAAATATACACGAAGTGGTTCGTGTGACAAGTATATGGATATCGGGCGAGCATGTGCCTCTTCAATTGTGCCTTTGATACAGGTGCATCTGGGCAGTCCAAGGCATATTTTCAGTGCCTGCGCTTGCACACTCTCGAAAGTCAGCAAGCAGGAAATGCTCATACTAGAGAGTACTGGGAGACTGTACCGGATGTAGCCAACAAAGTCTCGTAAAGCCGTATATTATTATAAGGAGCGCTCAGCTGGTCCCCATTTCATGCCAGCTATGAAACGAAGTACATGGCAAAAATTAATTAGCCTTTTCTTCACCATAGTAATATGTTTCTATCAAGATAGTCGATGGTCAATAATTACCCCCAAGAATCTGTGCCTGGATACGTACGGTATTAGGACTCCATGAGGAGTAATCGGGTAGCGGCTGACACATTTTCCCGTAAATGCGATCGCTGCACACTTTTCTGCCACTAAAAGTAAACCTTGACGCCGTAGGTATATCGATGTCGATGACACAGCTCGTTGCAATCTCTCACGTAGTTGTGGGTGCGTCGAACCAGAAGCCCAGATGCAGATGTCGGCAGCATATGCACTGATGTGAATGTTAGTTGGCAGTTCACTTCCCAGGCCAATTAGCGCAACGTTAAATAAAGTTGGGCTGAGGACTCCTCTCTGTGGAACTCCACGACCGACCTGATAGCGGGTAGTATCTCCTTCAGGCGTAGTCATGTAAACAGACCGGCCACTGAGATAGCTCACAATCCACAAGTACAGCCGGCTACCAACTCCCACGTGGTCAAGTCCATCAAGAATAGCATCATGAAGGACGTTGTCTACGCCCCCTTTATATCTAAAAAGACAGCAGCTACTAGTCGACGGTGACGCTTTTCGTGTTCTACTGTCGCCACAAGGTCGATGACGCTGTCGATGGAAGAGCGTCCCCGGCGAAATTCTGTCATCATATTCGGATAAAGATCATTACTCTCTAAAAACCACTCAAGTCTTGCCAGCACCATTCTCTCCATAAGTTTTCCAACACAGCTTGCCAGGGCAATTGGCCGGTATGAGGTAAGTTCGAGAGGAGGCTTTCCAGGCTTCAAAAGAGCAACCAGGCGGCTAATCTTCCAGTGTTCAGGAACAGTACTAGAAGCCCATATGTCATTGAAATATTTAAGTAGTGCAGTTCTACCATACTTGCCTAGGTTTGATAATGTTGAATAAGTAATCCCGTCAGGACCAGGTGCAGATGAATGCCGACAAGAAGCAAGAGCGGCGTCTAATTCAGCAATTGAAAAGGGTAAGTCGTATTGATCATTCGGCGAAGGTGGCGCCAAAACCGCTGAAATTGGTAACTGTGGCTGGTTTGTGCCCACAGCCATTTTACAAAAATCTTCAGCTACGTCTATTGAATTGCTGCGTTGATAAAGGGCCAGGGCACAAAAAGGGTGCCTTTCTTGCGGAGGTGTGCGCAAGCTTCTCGCAACATGCCAGATACGCGACAGGGGCTTGCGGGGATCCAGTGATGAGCAGAACTGCCTTCAGCGTTGTCGTCCTAACCTCTCCAGGTGGCGTAAAACTTGTCGTTTAGCTTTGCGAGAAAATGCGAGATCTTACGCGGATTTCTTTCTCCTGTACTTCCTTTCAGCCCGCCGACGGACCGCGTGAAGCCGCTCGAATTCCACGTCGATGCTGGACACCGACGCCGGCACACAAACATATCGAGTGTTCCCACTAAGAGAGGACGTAATAAGGCCCTCTATTTGAGATGGTGACTGGAGGTCCATGCTGGAAGTCTCCACCGATGCCCTAAAGGCGGGCCAGTCTGTGTATTGCACACGAGGCACAGTGGCAGCTGCAAACCGCTTGATGCATACGTACGTTGGTATGTGCTCACTCCCATGTGTTTTCACATCACTACACCAAGAAACAGAGGGATGGAGGATTCTGGAAACAAACGCCACATCCAAGCAGCTGCTGTAGGTTGTTCCGCGTAGAAACGTCGGTGAGCCGTCGTTTATATTGACGAGATCTTGCGTATGCATAAAGTCTGCCAGGTCTCTTCCTCGATTGCTCATTATGGCACTACCCCACTGAGGATGAATTACAAGGCATGCAAAAGTATACACGGGAGGCTGTAAAGTATGCAATTAGTGATCACTTATTCCGTTGTACACTTATGTTAAAAGGCGTCCTCCTTTCACGGCCATATTTTTGCTTGCTCCCTTACAATGTGGCTATATCGGCCCAAAATCACATGACCATCCGCTGCAACTTATTCACGTTTTGTGTAAGACATAAATAAACGGCTCGGAATCTGCTAGTAGCCAGGCAGTGAGATCTTGCAAACATGCAGGAGTTCGGAAGCGCTGGCGGTGCTGCACTAATTTCTCTGCTCCTTCGTGCCTATGCATTTCGTCGAGAAAAACTGCAATATTGTTTTCATGATGGGCAATAAGGCAAAAAAACAAACAAACTTAACAGCCGCAGTAACTTCGCCTGTGCTCGCCGGTGACGCTTCACGCTCGATTCAAGGCATATTAACAGGTACGTGAGATGGAAAATTGGACCAAACGATCGAGGAAACGAAGATAACTGTTCTACTTCTCTGTGCAGCTTCAACTGGTTACAAAGGGGAGAAATGAAACAGGACTTGAAAGGTTACTAAAAAAAAAAGGGGGGGGGGGGGGGTAACTGTGATGCAGTGCTCCTGAACGACTCCGACCACCTCGGGTTTCCAAAGTGCACTGACGGCACACAAAACATGCGTGCCTTCTGTTTTTCACCTGCAGAACTTTGTCGGCGGCAGGAATTGTAACTTCACCCTTTAAATTCTTGGTGTGAGTAAACGCTTGGACCTGAACCGCTGGATTAAACAACCACCCTACCATGAGGGAAATGATTAAGAATGAGACATAAATGAAATTGTTAGAATGTAACTGACAAGCTTTAGGTCACTTGTTGCTGAATTTATGTATTTTATGCAATATATATTGCATAGGCCGAAACGTCGGTATACAGTATATTGTTTTCCCACCGTGCGTCCTCTCGTTTACGTTTATACATACATACATACATACATACATACATACATACATACATACATACATACATACATACATACATATTGTTACGTACTCAGTACGAAACGGAGGTGTCTATTTACAGTGTAGGGACTGAACCAGCATCTGCTTCCGCTATCACTCGTCAGCTTCTTTCCTCGCTTGTTCTTCGACTTTCTTGAGATGACCAAATTCACGTGACACTTTCCCCCTTCGCAGAACGAAGCCCTCAGGACGAGTTAAGTAGGATGTCGAGATTGTAACGTTTTTAGCCGAGCGAGATGCACCACCTGGGTCTTGCGTGAGCATCGGCCACTTTCAGTTAGGCGTGATGTATTGCATAAACCATATATCTTGGCATTGTCATCAATAGGTATAAACTACCATGTTCTTGTGTTCCTTGTCATTCACTCTTTGGCCTCTTGACGCAGGTCAAGTAAGCTCTCCTTCGAACATGGCCCGGCTACTACTTGAGGTTATTTTCCCCCAATACTACAGCCAACATTTTATTATGCTAAATATGAGACAATGGCATAATAGCTTATCGATAGCTCAAATTGTCGCATGCTTGCTTTACAAGCGAAGGGTGAAGGGAGGTGAGGGGCTTTTCCTCGTGTTAAGTCAGAGTTATCCAACATCGACAACGCTGGTGGTTTGAATTGATTAAACTGATTAAATGATAAACAGCCGCGTGGAGTGCCGCAGAGGTGTCGCTAGATATTTTCAAAATCGCGCTACACTAATCCCTCAACACGTTACTCTTGGCTGGCTTGCAATTATGAATGTGGCAGAATAGGTGAGCGGGCTAGGGTCCAGACAGTGCTGAAAAAATATTTGCCTGCATTATTTGTTTTTGTTTTGTTTTGTTTTTTTAAAGGAAACATTATAGTCTCAAACAACAAGTATAAGGTAAGCGTGAGGATAAAGTTGTATCACATTTCTCAAAGCATTTGGGAAATGCTTTTATGCAAGCGCAGCATATTATTGCTGACAGGTAGCATCATAATCATTCCTTTCTAACAATTTGAAATGACTTCTTGCATATCGACTTAGTCAAGCTCGTAAACTGTACGTCACTATAGGGAGGAAAATGTTGGTCAGGCAGAGTGAAGCAACAAACAGGCCAGGCGATACTCAGCCATACGCGCCCTTTCATATAAGTCGCTCGTGAAGACTGCTTGAACGTAACCCCTTGATAAATTTAGAGCAATTAAAAAATAAGAGGAAGTCTGATAATTTGCAGCGTTGTTCTCGCATTCCGCTTCTATATGGAACTGCTACCGTTGCAGCCTTACTTGAATCTCTGACCTTCTGTAGAGATGCAGGTTGGCAGTTAGGCACTGCTGACCCCACAATCATGCTCGCTAACATCATCTTTTATTTGGCGGGAACAGCTCGAACATGGTTTCAAAACCACGAACAAGAGCTCGTTACCTGGGATACCTGCAAGCGCAAGCTTAAGGACTTGTTCGGGAAACCAATTGGACGCGCTCTGGCTACAAAAACGGAACTTTCTTCTCGTGTTCAATCCCCCACGGAGTCCTACCTTGCCTACATTCAGGATGGGCTTGCGTTGTGTCGCAAGATTAACACCTCCATGCCGGAAAGTGACAAGGTAGGGCATATCCTCAAGGGTATCGCGGATGATGCGTTCCATATCCTATTCTGCATGGATTGCTCTACCGTCGACTCGGTGCTCCAAGTCTGTCGAAAATTCGAGCAGGCAAAACAAAGACGTCTCGTACGTCGCTTTGAGCGTCTTCCGAACACGGCGGCTACCTCATCCTGCGATGACCTGGCCTCTTTGCACCAACCCTCCCATCCCACGACCGGGACTCGGATCGTCCGCAGAGAACTTGAGGCCCTAACTCCTGCACCACTCTCGCCTCCGCTGCCCGACACCGTTGCCATGATACAGGCCGTTGTCCGCCAGGAACTTGCAAACGTCGGCCTCTCCTCTAGCTCCGTGCCGCTCCCGCCGCCATCGCACCCTGTTCCTTTAGTGGCTGCTACAATTACCAGCACAGCCTCCCCACGTCGCTACCTTGTTCACAACCCTGCAGAGTGGCGCACCTCAGACGACATGCCAATCTGCTTCATTTGCTGTCGAGCCGGCCACACTTCGCGGTATTGCCGTAGCCGTACTTTCCCCACCCCTCGCTTCTATTACAACGCTGACCGTCGGTATTACTATGGACCTCGACGCTTTGTCGCCCCACCAGAGGAGCCCCGCTCCGCCTATGATCGACCTGCACACTCTCCTCCTCAACCAGATGAACCTCGCACCGAAACCGTCCCAACTGCTCGTAGCTACAGCCGATCTCCATCTCCACGGGCTCATCGATCCCGTTCACCGGTACCTCGTCGCGGCTCCTCTCAATCATACGCCGGCACCTACTCGGGAAAGTAGCGAATGCAGCGCCCGGAAGTGACGCTGCAATACCGACCCGGACTGTCAACTCGAAACTGACCCTTGCACCCAGACGTAATCTCATTGAAATTCTTGTGGACGGAGTCTCAGTTTGTGCCCTTATTGACACTGGCGCCCACATTTCCGTCCTCAGTTCCTCGCTCCGTCAACGCCTCAACAAAGTCCTCATACCCGCTCCCTCATCTACCGTTCGTGTTGCTGATGGCAACCCAGCTACTGTGATTGGTATGTGTACTGTGGGAATTACCATTGCCGACCGCCATATTCCTGTGCTAATTACAGTCCTCACCAGTTGCCCTCACGACGTTATATTAGGACTCGACTTTTTAACTGCACATTCCGCGCTCATTGACTGTTCTTCTGGACTGCTTCATCTTGACCTCCCACTCTGTCCTGACAAACAGGCCTCTGATACTTCAACGCTCCGTCTCCGCTCCTCTACATTTACTCGTCTGCCACCAGAAGCTGCAGTGTATGTGCTCATGTCGCCTTTCCCCTCCGTTCCTGATGGCGACTACGTTGTATGCCCCATAACCGACGTGACACTGCAGCGTAGAATCGTTCTCCCTCATATCATCGTGCACGTAGAAAAAAACTACGCTTATATTCCAGTCTTGAACTTCGTCCTTTTTGTGCACGTTCTTCCTGAGGGCATTACTCTCGCCGAACTGACCACACTGTCTGACGTCTCTGTGGCCGCTCTTTTACCTGACCCTGCTGCTAAAGTATCGACACGACCTGCACCGTCCCCACCTCCGGAGGCCCGCATATCACGAATGGTCGCATCTAACTTGCGCCCTGACCGTGCTACACCACTTACGAGCCTTCTGACTTCGTACAGTGATATTTTCGATTTTGGTGACCGCCCTTTAGGACAAACGTCCCTCGTTACACATCGCATCGATACCGGTGACGCCAGCCCAATTCACAGAAGACCTTATCGAGTCACCATTTCTGAACGTCGCGTCATACAAGATGAAGTGAACAAGATGTTAGCAAAAAACATTATAGAGTCTTCGAGCAGTCCCTGGGCGTCGCCTGTCGTGCTTGTTAAAAAGAAGGACAATACCTGGAGGTTCTGCGTTGATTACCGACACCTGAACAAAATTACAAAGAAGGACGTTTACCCGCTCCCCAGGATAGATGATGCCCTCGACTGCTTACACGGTGCCAGCTATTTCTCTTCCATTGATCTTCGTTCCGGTTATTGGCAGATCGCAGTCGACGAACGAGACCGAGAGAAGACCGCCTTCGTCACTCCTGATGGCCTGTATCAATTCAAGGTGGTGCCTTTCGGCTTGTGTAATGCGCCCGCAACCTTCGAGCGCATAATGGACTCTCTCCTGTGCGGCTTGAAATGGACGACGTGCTTGTGCTATCTCGATGACGTCATTGTATTTTCCTCTACATTCGAGAGCCATCTACATCGCCTTGATGCCATTCTTGGCGTCTTCCGAAGAGCTGGCCTTCAGCTGAACTCGAAGAAATGTCGCTTCGGCCGACGTGAACTCAAGGTGCTCGGTCACGTGGTCGACGCCCGTGGCGTTCAACCCGATCCAGACAAAATGCGCGCTGTAAGTGCATTTCCTACACTTCGTTGTACCAGTGACGTACGTAGTTTTCTTGGGCTTTGCTCCTATTTTCGGCGGTTTGTACCCAACTTCGCGGAGACGGCTCGTCCACTCACCAATCTTTTGAAGAACGACACTTCATTTTGCTGGGACCAAGAACAATCCCAAGCCTTTTCTGCGCTCATTGCAGCCCTCACCAACCCGCCCGTCCTGACACACTTCAATCCCTCGGCACCAACGGAGGTACGCACCGACGCCAGTGGTCACGGTATTGGTGCCATACTCGCCCAACAGCAGATGGGTCTCACTCGCGCATTGCTTATGCCAGTCGCCTCCTTTCTGCGGCTGAACGGAATTACTCGATCACAGAACGAGAGTGCTTAGCCCTCGTGTAGGCCATTACAAAGTTTCGCCCTTACTTGTTTGGCCGCCCGTTCTCCGTCATCACAGACCACCATGCCTTATGCTGGCTTTCTACGCTGAAGGACCTTACTGGTCGCCTGGGCCGTTGGGCCCTCTGCCTTCAGGAATACACTTTTTCTGTCGTCCACAAGTCTGGCCAGTTGCACGATGACGCTGATTGCCTTTCCCGCCACCCGGTAGATCCGCCACCTGCAAGCGAGTGTGACGATGACACATATGTGTTGGCCATCTCTCACCTTTCAAACATTCGCCATGAGCAGCGCTTAGATCCGAAGCTTAGCAGCATATCAATCGCCTCAGCACTGATCACTTTGACGCTACCCTAGCTCTGTTTGTGCTCCACAACGACACCCTATACCGACGGAATATGCGACCAGATGGCACCGAGCTTCTTTCTGCTCGTAGTCCCCGAACACCTGCGTACCACCGTTCTTCAACAGCTGCACGACGCACCTACAGCGGGTCATCTTGGCGTATCTCGTACGTACGACAGCGTCCGCCGCCGCTTCTTTTGGCCAGGCCTCTATCGCTCTGTTCGTCGTTACGTGGCTTCTTGTGACCGGTGTCAGCGACGGAAGAAGCCCTCGGTTATGCCAGCTGGATCCCTGCAGCCGATCGACATCCCAGTAGACTCGTTTTCCCGAGTTGGTCTTGATCTTCTCGGGCCTTTCCCACTTTCTGCGTCGGGGAATAAATGAATTGCGGTGGCCACGGATTATACTACGCTCTGCGCTGTCATCCGAGCGATACCCACCAGCTGTGCAACTGACGTGGCTGCGTTTCTTCTCCACGACGTCATCCTGCTCCATGGTGCTCCACGCCAGCTGCTCACTGACCGTGGCCGTTGCTTTCTTGCTCGAGTAGTCGACGAAATTCTTCGGTATTGCTCTATCAAGCACTCTTTTACCACCGCTTACCATCTACAAACGAACGGCCTCACCGAACGCCTCAACCGCACGCTCACGGACATGCTGTCAATGTATGTCTCGGATGATCACCGTGACTGGGATATTACTTTGCCGTTTGTAACGTTTGCGTACAATTCGTCTCATCACGACACAATGGGCTACTCACTCTTTTATCTTCTATACGGCCGTGACCCTCCCCCTCCGTTTGACAGCGTACTGCCTCCCATCGCTAACGCCAGTTCCTACGTTCGTGACGCCATCTCCCGAGCTGACGCCGCCCGTGTTATCGCTCGCCGCCGACTAGCTTCCTCCCAAAGTTCTCAAAAACAGCGCCATGATTCTCGCCACCGGGATGTCCGCTACTCTCCGGGCTCTCTCGTCTTGCTCTGGACTCCCGCTCGTAAAGTAGGGGTGTATGAGAAGCTCTTGCCACGCTGCGCAGGACCCTACCGTGTTTTACGGCCAGTCACTCCTGTCACATACGAGATCGCCCCTGTACATCCGCCACAACAGTCCTCTATGCCACGCACCGAGATTGTTCATGTCGCCCGGATGAAACCGTACTACCCCTGTAGTTGTTCGTCCTAGTGCGCACCGGGACTGTGCTTTTTGGGGGGGGGGGGGGGGGGGTAATGTGACATACATGCCCTGCATCGCTGGAAGTTGAAAATGACAACGATCAGCAACAGTGACACAGAAGAAGACAAAGTGGTAGCAACGATTGATGCTAGAATAAAGTCTACGCTGCTGTGTTTCTGTGTTCTGTGTGCGGTGCCAGCCTGGACTAACCTTCGTGGACTAACCTTGCCACGTATCAATATGAAGCATTCCGAAAAATAAAAACGTTTCCCGAAGAAAAAAAAACAAGAAACAAATTGCATAGACTGCAAAACCTGATGATGCAGTATATAGTGTCAGCGTACGGTTTTACATATCATGGTATGGTACGGTGCGGTATGTTACGGTGTGGTATACGGTAAGGTACGGTATGGTAGGACAGGCAGTACATGGTATTTTTTAGTATGCTCTGTTCAAACCGTCGCCTCGAGAGCGGCACCGTGGCAAAAAAGCCACCGCTACATGCGGAAGGAAGAAGAAAGAAGAAAAGAAAAAAGGGGCAGAACGTATTAAAAACAAAAAGAAAATCAATGAAGAAAAAAAAGTTAAAGTGCGAGCAAAATGCGCGAGGCATAGGGCCAAATACTTCAAAAACAATCGCTTCGTCCGCTATCACATGCTACAATCTAGATCCACGCATTTACATCTGAAGCAAGGATATCGACTTAAACGAAAATTTAAAAGAACAAGAACGCGCTTATCTCTTTTTTCGCAAACCTGGCACCAACATTTTATGGGAGAGGAAGTTTTCCTCTGCCTTTTAGGAGGATGCCGTTGGCGAACCTTTCGTTCTTCTTCACGCACAGACAAATTTCTCTGCATTGACGTCTGTAGTTGATTAAGATCAACCAGACATATACTTCCGCACAGCGCCTTTGTCCACTGTGGAATCCGTCTCTACCGCTGTTCCAATAGCGTTGTAGACCGATCTGCCTATTATATGCTCACAGCCTGAGGCGAGAGACACGCTCGACGCCACGTGGAAGCACCTCACGTATTTGTAATTCAAAGGTTCCTGTGGATTGCGTGAGCGAGAGTTAATCAACATTATTCAAGGGTAATAATTGTAACATTTTTACCAGCGAGCCTTTGCATGCCCTTCAGAAAGAAAGTCGAACTGCTTCCGTTTGGCATGCTGAGCACACGTGTCTAGACTCTCGCGGCCGTCACTTTGATAAGCGGAACCTAAAACTCGGAAAGGTTTTCATACTTCTTATAATATTCTAATGAGCGCGGTCAATAGCGTGTTTGTACCTAGCTCATGAGGACGGATGTTCAGGTACCCACGGACCTACGTTCAACGTAGGAATTTATCTCTGTATCTCTCTCTGTTTCTTCCTTTCTTTATTTTCTGTCCTTCTTTTCTTGATTTCGCCTTCTTTATTTCTTTCCTTTTTCCTTCCTTCCTTCCTTCCTTCCTTCCTTCCTTCCTTCCTTCCTTCC
>JAJIZL010082260.1:0-22006 GCA_023969395.1 Amblyomma maculatum | reverse complement strand
TTCCTTCCTTCCTTCCTTCCTTCCTTCCTTCCTTCCTTCCTTCCTTCTTGACCAAATCTTCATTCATTTCTTCCTTTCTTTACTAGAACTTACCTTCTTTCTTTCTTTCTTTCTCTCTTTCTTTCTTTCTTTCTTTCTTTCTTTCTTTCTTTCTTTCTTTCTTTCTTTCTTTCTTTCTTTCTTTCTTTCTTTCTTTCTTTCTTTCTTTCTTTGCCAGGATAAAAAATACGTAAAGCGTAAGCTTATCCCCGTCTTTGCACAGTACGCATTCCTGGGAACAGACAGAGGAAACAATTACACAGCGGAAAATATTCGCTTATAGTTCATGAAGTGAACTACAGATGTTTTCCACGTAATCCGGCGTAGTAGCTATGGTGAAATGTGCATAGCGCAAAGAGGTCAATGTCTCAGTGGCAGACTTCAAGAGAACAGTATTATTGCTTTACAGGCTACATCTGCAGGAGGATATCTGGCCAGATATTGCAGGTGGTATGATATGCGCTAGCCAAGCTGTTATCTGTCAACCATTACTGAGCTCAGGCAAAAAAGCTAAATGTGATATCTCCGAAACTTACGACATATTTAAGACGAGCGACCCTTTTAGAGCGCTGCCTTGGTCGCTAGTATAAAAGAGAAGTCCACTGTCTAGGAAACACTTATTGACATGCAGGTTACAGTCGAAAAACATTCGTTGAAAAAAAAATGAAAATTTAATAGCCAATATTGAAGAATTAGGTTGAAATTGCAGTTATTTCTGTTGATTCGACTTTATAGGTCCTGTGAGGTTTTTAAATACTGACCACTCAAATTGAGGCTAATTTGTTGCATTGCACTTTTCTCGCTTTACGATACGCATTTTGTTAGAAATTATTCAAAACTGGCACTGCACCCCTGATAGGAAAAAATCATTCGTGTGCTTTCTTAATACGCCCACTGCCAAACACTTTGGATGGCGCACCATTGCTGCAATTTCACGTTGAAGTCGCTCTGCAAGCACTCACACTAGGTATCTATCTCTCAATGTGTAGCCTTGTATGCACTTATTAGCACCCTCATATCACATTGTGCATGGCAGTTCGAACACAGGCCGCAAATGCACAATGTTGACATTCCATTGATGATGATGCTCTACAGTAGCAGCTTTGAGCTGACATACTGGACCATATTAATGCCCTAACAGGTGCAGTCGATAAGCTGCCAATAATCAATATTGTTTAAACCATTAATATGCTTTAGGACGAAAACCTTTAAGGGATCATACTGTCGGCGTTCGTTCGTCCGGTCACATTATAAGCGTCAATAAATAACGTAATCAGAAAAATGAAGATCCGGTCTCCACCGGGAATCGAACCACCATCCCTTGGATCCCCGCCCAGCCGAGTGCTTTAACCAACTGCGCCACTCCCGGGATCCTGAAACACACATCATAATTCTCTTTGCATATCGTGAGGATGATAGCAGCGATGACAATGACGCTGCAGTTACTGATAATGACAATATTGACATTAGCAATGATAATGGCGCTGCATTTAGTTGATAATGATAATGAGAGAAAACGTGACGTACCGTGTGTACAAGCAACGCTTAGGCTTTCCCATTTCTGTAGTGTAAATTCCACAGCGCTCACGGAATATTTATTATCTGTTGTGCGTACTATGCACTTATACAATTAATCACGTTTCCATGCGGTATTCTGCTAGCTAAAAGCTTTGAATCCATCGGTTACGCCAAAAATAAAGGTTATTGTGGGACCAACGTTCTCATGAGAGCACATAGATTCTCCTCAAAACTTAGGCGTAATTACGCATTGTTACATTCTAGCATTCTCTCGAGTGAAAGGCGGAGGTTGAGCCGCTTGCTTACTATGGTAATAACACGCATTGTGATCTTACTATAGGCTTAAACTGCATAGCAAAGCTTGGCGTCAGGGGCGCCTAGAGAAGGCCTGAGTTGCTGAAATTTTGGTGAGCTACATACTACCATCGAAAGAAAATCTAAGGAAGGAGTGCTCATCAAATACTTAGTGTTCTGTACTCGGCGAACTTTTACATTAGATTTGTGGAAAGAATTAAAGGACTGTTGACATTACATTGAAAAATATTTGACTCAATACGCTTAAACTGTAAGGCTCTGCGCTAAACACGTGATGTTGCATATCTTCTTTGATGGTGAGAGGGTCATGTGCCTATATTTGTTCTAATTTTCCCTTTCAAACAAGACAGCAAAAATGTCTGCGCATGCTCCTGTCCAGCTTATTGACATGCTTGAATCGAACGTTGCTGCTGTTCAACGTCAGCGCTTGATCCGTTAGTCTTTCTCTGTCCGTTTATGCCGCCGGGAGTGTGTTTTTATCAGCACGTGATCATATTTGAATTCCTTTGATCTTGCTGTCGATACTAACTGCGGTTGACGATTTCACTAACGGAATACGGCGCGCAGGAAACATTTTTCTTTCTTTTGAGACCTTGGAGGAATACCTCTTTTTCTGTGTTAGCGCCTTCGAGTCCAGGATTCACTGCACCTGTTTCTTAAGGCACTCGTTTCACGAAATCACACAATTTAGGCTTCTCCCGCGACCTAGACGTCATCGACGTACGCGTGCCGGCTTGGCAGGGGAAAAAAGAGAGAGAGAGAAAAAAAAACACGTTCTACTGCTGACGGGGTGGTACAGCGAGTGAGGCCGCAATGAGGCACGTGTGTAACGTTCTGATCTTGACGAAAAAGGTTAGCGGAGAGACCTGCAGTGGCAGAGGGACACCTGGTTGGAACACGGGCTACACACGTGAGAGGATGGGAGTTCCTGCACACTAGGCCACGGCCTCTGACGCCACTTTCACGGCACGTGTGAGTGATGGGCGCAGCACAACACCCAAACGCAATGCAGCGGACAACCCTCATAAACGACTTTTGTAGACGGGGAATTCGTGTTGGAAGTAGACGGTTTGTTCGGCGACGGGGAAAATAGAATGTGCCCTTGATGGCCAGTGGATCGAGGTTTCGTTCGCCGTGGTTTTCGGCCGCGAATCTTCGGGCACGACGACTAATATTCAACATAGCTCGAATGAATCAGCGCGTAGATTCCGAGCTTGTTTATTAAATCTGCCATCTTTGACTGGGATTCCGGAGGCAGCCATTTCGCGCGAATCGAAACTAGAGCAACAACTTCGCATACCTATTGGAAAGGGCGTCTTTGTGCTCGTGCCAATTAGTAGAACATTTTAAAGCTAACAACCGGAAAGTTTGCGTTTAGATATACAGCTATTCTGAAGCCGCCAGGAGCAGCACACAAAAAAATATAGCATAGTTTCATTGATGCCGTATTTTGAAAGGAAAGCTACGTTTTGAAAGGAAAGCAACATTTGTGCTGCGGTCATATCAGCAACTTTTTATATCTCGTTAAACCGATGATGCGCCACCACAGTACATTTTCCAGCTTGTCGAGCGTTTTTTTCCATCGAAAAGACCTTATCCACTTGAGAGGCATTTCCGCTCTTACAATAGATAGTTCTCATTCACTCACATGCGGATGCGGCATGGATACGACAGACACATAATGAAAACAACGCAAAAATAAGGTCACCAGGCTCCCCCCCCTGCCTTTTTATCCTGTATATACGGAGACTGCGGGATGTGTCAGTTTTGCCGTTTGTCATTTTTATTTTAACATTTGCGGCACACGGGCTACACTATCGCAAAAGCTAATCCTTGTACTTGTTGACTACTCTCACAGCGGAGAGCCTGTCTTCGCCGCAATACCCGATGGTCCCGTCAGAGTTCCAGAGTAGTAGAAAGGTTTACTAGGAGGTTTTGTATCCATCTATGAGCCAGAAAGTGTTCTGTGCTTGCCGTCAACATTGCAGTCGAAGTCTGCAGGGTCCTCCTTTTAGTTGCGGTGCTGGTTCAAAAATAAATTCATAGGTATTTACTCCCACGAGTGGGATTTGAAACCACTGCAACGTGTGTGGACTAAAAGGCTCATTTCATTGTAGAGGCTCAGCTTGGCGCCTTAGACCACCCGGCCACATGTCAAAGTAAATACTAGCTATACTCACGACGTGGAACGGTCAATGCGGCCCAGATACCATTAGCTTAAAGGTACTTCTAGGAGCAACACGACGAGAAATTTTAGTATTGCAAGATTAGCATTGCGAGGTCACGCGTAACGATTTCAAATTCTTCCACTTTCGAGATAAAGCTTTCGGAGAAGAAAAACAAAATCCCATGACCTAAGTGCCGATTTTTACATATAGCGCCACGAAGGTTGCATAGTAAAGGAATGAAATATTCTTGCCTATGCCATCATTCATCACCATCATCATCATAATCATCATCAGCCGGACTATACCCACTGCAGGGCGAAGGCCTCTCCCATTTTGCTCCAATTAATGCGGTTTTGTGCAGCTGCATTCACTTGACCCCTGCGAACTTCTTAACCTCATCCACCCACCTGATTTTATGCCCCCCACTGCTACGCTTTATTTCCCGTGGAATCCAATTGGTTACTCTTAGCGGCCATCGGTTATTGTCTCTTCGTACTACATATGCCCATGCCCATACTGATTTCTTCTTCCTAATTTCGAATAGAATGTCAGTAACTTGAGTTGTTTCTCTGACCCACTCTGCCCGCTTCCTATCTCCTAACGTTAAACCAACCATTTTCCGCTCCATAGCCATATGTGTTGACCTCGTTGTAAGTAGAACCCTTTTCGTTAACCTCCATGTTTCAGCACCATAGGTGAGTACTGGTAGGATGCAACTGTTATACAACTGTTATGCAACGGCACCAATTCTTACCCGCTTCCGCGGATGAGAAGCATTGTAGCGGATGTGGTGTATTAGAGAAATATATTTTCATAAGCGAAGCGTGCCTACCAGAACTCGCTAGCTTCCGTCTAGCTCATTATTCTGGCTCGTGTAAGAGCATATTTACCCTAGGTTTGCGTCACGGGTTTGTGTCGTCGTCAACAAAAATTAGAGGGGTACAACACTGCTGAACCGGATGTGGAGCGAAAGTTTGCGGTGCGGGCAACTCGCTGTTGTCGTTCGTCTCTACCAGGGTGGCAACTACCGAGTTATTATCACCAGCGGTTTCTTCTTTTTCGTCTTGGCTCAAGGTCATTCGTGGAGTTGGCGCCACAAGGGAGGTGCGACCACGCTGAAGAGGGAAGCGGCTGGCGTAGTGTTGCTTTCGCAACAAAATAAATATCACGGAAGAAAAGTGAAAAATGCAGCTCAGGCTGGACAATTGCTGCCAAGTTATTATTACTATTACCAGGTGCTGCCTTCCATGATTGCCCTGACCATGCTCTTCTGGCGGTGTGCAAGGTCTATGGTCATTGGCTGTAATTCTCGTGCTCAAGACGTCCCATCGGCGCGCATCATCCACAGCTTGCTGACGGCGACAGGTCGTTATGTGGTGAGGTGCAGGAAACAGCAGTTACTTACTGTTGCAACTACTGCAGAGCATCTGGTAACTGGACAAGCAATGTTAAAATCAATAGTTCCAGCGCATTTAGGAATTTTAACCGAGGAACCGGACATTGAAGATGCTCTATCACGGAAGCGTTGCAAATCCAGTTCGACGATCAAGGTTTTTTGCTGTGGATATCATTACTATGAAACCCGCAATCGTGGCGCAGTGGTTAGGCTGCACGACTGCTGTGCTCAAGAATGCGGGATAGAATCTCGGCCACGGCGCCACTTTTCGATGAAGGCAAGGCGCCCGTGTGCTGTGCGATGTCAGTGCGGGTTAAAGAACTAAGGTGGTCGAAATTTCCGGAGCCCTTCACTACGGCGTCTCATAGTCTGTGTCGCTTTAAGACGTTAAACTCCGAAAACCAAGCCAAACCATTACCATGACAATGGTATGACGCTCCAGTTTCCTTTTCTCTGGTCGCTAAGGGAAGAATCGGCTTGCGACTTCTTTATTGGCTGGTATATAAGAATTTTCTTATCTGTGATCAAGTGGCTACTTTCTTATTCATACCAATTTGTCCATCGCCGAAGAAATGATTAGATCAACGTAGATTCAACTGACTACGCAGCGAAGCAGGATTTTCTTCCATAGGGCAAGCATGAAAGGACCAGCTACTATATAAATGGTGTCGAACCCTCGCAAGATAGGGCATACGTGGATTTATGGCAAAGTGTCATTGGCGCATAGCTTTCCGGTGCTGATGTCTCCTGGGATTATTTTATTACGATTTTTTGGTTTGGATTATAGGGTATAGGGCCCAAGGCGACTCGGGCTATCAGAGATCCCGTAGGGGAGGGCTCTGGAAACGTGCACTGGCATCGTAGAGTAGACGAGTATTGCGAATGGGGTTCGCGGAAGAACTGTTTTCCGCGCCAGTACGGCTTGGACCACAAACTCCGCTTTTTTCGGATATTCGACCATCGATCCTCTTCTATAATGACGCCGCACGAGCCTCTAGGCCAGGTTTCTGGTAAACCTCGCTCAACACCGGAGCCTCGAGTGGCTAGAAGGGAGCGGTCTGCGGATGTGTACGAGAGGGAGCGAGGAGACAATGAAGAAGGCGTCAGTGGCATCCAGTCGCTAAACGAACCTTGCGTAAAGTCAATGTGTTTGTAAGCGCTCCTTTTGTACCCAGTAAATTCAGTTGTTCTTTGTTCATCGGGTTACTTTTCTTCCATAACGACAACGTATTCACGAGAACGGGAGACGAAAAGCGGCCGTCGCAACCAGGGTTTGATCCCGCGTCCTTGGCAGCAGTTGAGAACCTTATAACTATTTAGTCACCCCAGCAGGGTTTTGTTACGATGGATTATGACGCTCAGTTCATACACTGATACACTGGCAAAGACACTGTACGCGAACTGTGACCGACTGCCTGTTTTGAAAAACACGGTGTAATGAAGAGGGTCACCTGCAAGTATTTAAGCAAGATAACGTCCGTAAGCGCGTTCCAACGCTTCGAAAAAGGCCGTTATAGGGTCCAAACTCAAGAAGCTGACTCACACAAAGGGAATAGATTTTTTTTTTCCTTCAAAATTTTGGGCGTCACAACGGAAGTAAATGCAGAAAGAAATTTCGACAGCGCTGCAGAGTCCACACTGCAGAAATGCGAAAGCCAGAGCTTTGCTGCTGGACACGGTACATCACGTTTTCTCTAGTTATCATTATCAACTAAACGCACCGTCATTAGTTTCCTACTGTTGGCATTGTCAGTATCACTAATTAAAGCGTCACTGGCATCGCTACTACCAACCTTATGGTAAACAAGGAAATTATTATGTTCGTTTCACGAATCAATTGCCGTCTTTGTGATTATTCGGAAACCACTGAGCACTGCTGCATCAGTTTTAAAGATGCAATACTGTTCTGCGATATTTTGCAACGGACATTGAAAAAAAGACGATTTGACACCACATTCTCTATGATATTTCACTGCATTGCCATTTGTTGACAGGCCTTCAGACTTATTCTTTCGACACAGATTCTGGAAAACGCGCATGATGGACAGATATTGTGAATCTGTTGTTTCTACAAAAGATCACTTCTGTAGGATGATTGTCAATTTAGGGAATCGTATGCACAGGCTGACGTTGAACCGGTGTGGCACCCACTCTTAGTGATGTGCTCTACATTGCCTCTTGTTTAGTATTTTGTTGAGTTAGTGTATCCTATTGCGCATCGTGTTGATTTCATGCTCTGTTTTAACACAGTTCATGTAAATAGGACAATGTTTCAGTATAATAAATACCACGTTTAAAATAATCTCGGTCATGGCGCAGTTGGATAAAGCGCTCGGCTGGGGATCCGAAGGACGGAAGTTCGATTCCCTGTGCAGAAAGAGTTTTTATCTTTCTGATGATGCCATCAGGATGATTGATAAGTTACACATAAGCGCACAAATCTCGCGCACTGGATTTCGTTCTATGAGGCTAGAAAGGCTTTTGCCCCAATAACTTCGGCCACAAGGCGCGTGATCCGCGCACCGTTGACAGGAGAAACAGCAGAAACTGTTTATTGTCGTTTGATCTCGGCGATGTCTAATTTTGTTTTTAGTTGCTTCCTTTTATTTATTTAGCGCTATAACAGTAAAATCCCCGTTCTGCAGAAAATCCTGCATCGGCATTTGAGTGAAAAGCCACCGACATGCTGCTAACATGTAGCTGGCATGGCCATGCAGTGGCTGGTCGTTGGTTTACATGACTTCACGGCACATGAAATTGCCGAGTTTGTCGGCGCTATCAACTCGGCCTTCACCTGTGCGGTGTGATAGTTAGTTCGGAATCTAGCCCTTCATGAATTCAGAATCTTTATTTAGAAACGGCGACCCTAGGCCTTTCAGACAATTTCGGACGGCTTGGTTAAAGTGGAGATTCATGCCTATGTTGGGTGGTCGTTCCCATCATATGGTAGCGTACGACTGCGCGTTAGTAAATATGTGTGGGATAATAGAGACACAAATTTTAGCGACTGAGCAGTGTAGCAAAGTGGATGTACGCGGACGAATATTTGCAAAAGAATCCGGCAGGCGGGAATCATTAGCGCTGTCGTTTCATACCCTTAAAGATGGAGCTTACATGGCTCCCAATTGTGTATTATGATGATGAACTGTATTTTTTTTTTTTTGGCGCAAGGGCATCTTAGGCCAAAGAGCGCCAAACACAAGGTGAAGTGTCGACTGAAGGTAATAAAATGTTCGATGTGTGGTGTTTATGCTCAACTTAAAAACGGTGCTGTATAGGGCCCAAAAGTTATTTCGGAGTGTATACTCTAAAAACAGTGGTGTATAGAGCCTAAAACATTGAATTTCGATGTATAGTGGTCTGAGTAAAAAGAAAAAGAAAGCTATTCAAGTAAAAGAAACGGGCTTACGCCCATGTTGATGAATAATTCCGTATAAAAAGCCTACTTTCAATAAATATTTAAAAACTCTATCTAAAGAGAACATTGGATCATCACCAAGAAAGGTGGACGAATGTGTGGGTATATGTTGCTTGTGTAATTCGCGAAAAGGATGTCTCCTTTGCTGTTGAAGTCTCGGACATTCAATTAAAACATGGATCACTGTTAGTCGGTCTCCGCATCTCGAGCAATGTGGTGCAGGAGAGCTTGTTAAAAGGTATGAATGTGTTGTATATGTGTGACCTATCCTCAGCCTGCACAGAGCTATTTCTTTGCATCTGTTTCGTTTTTCTGTAGTGTACCTGCCTATCCTTGGTTTTATTGTGTGTAGTTTATTCTCAGTTGCTGTGTCCCACTTCTCTTGCCATTGTTGTTGAATCATGTTTTTGATGTATGGCTTGAGGTCCTGATATGATATGTTGTCAATGGCTGTAGTGTTTCGAAGGGCAGCTGATGCAGCAAGCCTATCAGCTGCCTCGTTACCTGGTATACAGCGGTGGCCTGGCACCCAACACAGTGTAATTTTAAGTTTTAGTTTATGGGCAGACATAAGGGTGTTATATAGAGAATTCAGGACTGGGTTCTTATTATGCCACTTCCAAAAGGATAGGGACGTTAAAACACTGAGGGAGTCTGTATTGATGATCGATGTCTGTATTTTATTTTCTATAATGTGTCTCACAGCTAGCAGGATTCCATGGCATTCAGCGGTAAATATACTTGTATGTCTGTTCAGTGTTTTTGAAAGTAAAAATTGCGGTCCATGTGCTGCACAGGACACTTGAGCAGACTTTGAAGCATCACTGTAATATTCATCACAAGTGTACTTCGCCTGAAGTGACATGAAGTGCTGCTGTATGGCAATAGGGGATGCGTGCTTCCCCACTTCAAGAAACGACAGGTCACAATTAACACCGTGCATTTCCCAAGGGGCAATTAGGCCTTTTATGGAAGCTGTATGAAGACTGGTATCCGGAAAGTCCAGATGTTCAATATGCGTGGCAACTCTGATTGGGTATGGTGGTGTTAGGGATGGTTTTCTTGAGAAAAGTACTGTGCTAGTTTTGTCAAGCAGGAGCCGGCGACATGGATGATCCAGTTGGGACAGTACCTTCATAGCATAAGTTAGAGAAGTAAATTGTCTCCTTCGTTGCAGTGACCATCGGTTCGCCTCGACATAAAGGCTAGCAATTGGGCTAGTTCGAAAAGCGCCCGTGGCGAGGCGAAGGCCAAGGTGGTGCACGTGATCGAGCAGTTTTAGCGCAGAAGATGATGCTGACCCATAGACCATAGAGCAATAGTCAATGCGTGATAGAACTACACTATTCAGAAGGCTCAGAAGGCAGTCGCGGTCCGTGCCCCATGACCGGTGAGAGAGAATTTTTAGCAGATTCATTGCTTTGAGACATTTCAGTCGCAACTGTTTTAAGTGGGCAATGAAGAAAAGTTTTTCGTCAACAACTACGCCAAGAAATTTATGTTCTTTTTTAAAAGGCAAGGCTCTGGCCATTCAGTGTAATGTTGGGGTCAGGCCCTGATGCCACGCTGCTTAGAGAAAAGTACACAAACACTCTTTTCAGAGTTAAATTTAAATCCATTGTCATCAGCCCACCTGGACAATTTGTTTACACCTAGCTGAATCTGTCATTCACAGATGGCCAGGTTGCAAGATTTGAAGCTTATCTGGACGTCATCAACATATACAGAATAATAAAGAGTTTTTGGCAGCACGCTTTTTAAAGAGTTCATTTTGGCTATGAAAAGGGTGCAACTGAGAACACCACCTTTAGGAACACCATTTTCCTCTATGTACTGCTTTGAATATGCATTGCCAACACGAACTTTGAATGTCCGTTCACACAAGTAACTTCGTATTGTATTCAAAATGTTCCCTGTGATGCCAAGAGAGAAGAGGTCGCGGATGATACCATAGCGCCAAGTGGTATCATATGCTTTTTCAAGATCGAAAAAGACAGATAAGCAATGTTGTTTATATACAAAAGCCTCCCTTGCATAAGACTCAAAGGCAATGAGCTGATCAGCTGTTGACCGCCCAGCTCTAAAACCAGCTTGATTTTGATGAAGACCATTGTATTCAAGGAAATGGAGAAGGCGACGATTTACCATTTTTTCAAAAAGCTTGCACAAACAGCTGGTTAGTGCGATAGGCCGATAACTAGCAGCAAGTGTGGGTTCTTTTCCGGGTTTTAATATGGGGATGATGATCGCTTCCTTCCATGCTTTAGAAAAGCGTCCTGTGGCCCATACTTTATTATACAGGCAGAGTAGGGTTTCAAGAGTGTCCAAATGCAAGTGCCTGAGCATTCCATATGTGATCTTGTCAGGACCTGGTGCTGTGTTACCACATGCGTCTAGTGCATTCTTCAGCTCCTGCATGGTGAATAGGCTATTGTATCCTTCTGTGGATGGTCTTTTATCATGTATGGGCTTCCTCTCCTTTCTTGCCTTGTGCCGCAAAAAGGAATCTGTATAGTGTGCTGAGCTGAATATGTATTCAAAGTGTTGCCCTAATGTGTCTGCTTGGTGTTCAAGAGAGTCACCACTGGTGCTGACAAGGGGCGTTGGGATTGTGCTATATCCTTTGAGTGCTCTTATCCTGTTGTGGACTTTGTGTGCATCACAATAAGAGTTCACAGAAGAAAGGAATGATGACCAGCTTTTTCGCTTGGAGATGCGTCGAACACGCCTGCCATTTGCCTTTGCACGCTTAAACGCTATTAGGTTTTCGGCGGTGGGGTATCGGCGTAGTTTCGACTATGACCTGTTTTGAGTTTCACGAGCATCTTACATTCTGCATTCCACCAGGGTCTTCGTTTATTTCGTGGCTTACTTGACGTCTGTGGAATGTATTTTTCTGCTGCCTCTATAATGTGCAGCGTGATCAAGCGCTGAGTTTCATCAACGCCTAAGTCAGTAACTGATGAACAAGCCAATAATGAGTGTTCCCTGAACATCTCCCAGTTGGCTGCATATTCTTTAAACTTTCTAGGACTAGACGCATTTTTCATTTTTATTGCCAGCATACTTTACAGAGATCGGAAAATGGTCACTTCCATATAGATTGTTAATTACAACCCACTCTGTAGCTGCTAAGAGCATTGGGGAGCCAATAGCTAAATCTATGGATGCGTATGTGTTATGTAATATGTTGTAGTATGGTGGCTCTTTTGTGTTAAGTAGGCATGATCGAGAGGACAATAACAATTTTTCGATTAGCACACCTCTGGAGTCCGTTCTTGTACATCCCCATAATGGATGATGTGCATTAAAGTCTCCGACCAGCAGCCATGGTTCTGGAAGTTGATCAATTAGCTTTTCAAAACTTTCGCTACATAACCTCTAATCTGGAGGAATGTACAGAGAACACACTGTTGTTATTTTACCAAAAATTAATGCTCGTATTGCCACTGCCTCTAGGTCTGTATTAAGTGAGGCGCTTCAACATGGGATTGATTTTTTAGTTACAATGGCAACACCGCCAGAGGGGCGAGTGCTGCCCTGCCTATCTTCCTGAATACGTGATACTGCTTGAGGAAACTTGTGTCTGCTGGTTTTAAGTGGGTTTCTTGCAGAGAAAATATGTTTGGTTGGTGCTCGGCAAGGATTTGATATACATCATCCAGATTATTTAGTAGTCCCCGACAGTTCCAATAAACGATACTCTCAGTAGCCATTTTTGTAAGTGCGGGATGTGGATGTGACAGTGGGTTTAAGACTCGCCACCTTTATCAGGTGGCTTAACTGGCGTATGTTTTTTCAATTTGAAGCGGTCCGGTGGGCACCGCCTCTCATTGGCGGACTCCCTAGGCACCACTGACGCTGCGGAGTCCACGCTCACCTCCATCGCCTCTGATGAAGGCATGGAGGCAGGGGGTTTTTTCAGAGGAACCAGGTTCCTCTCAGATGTCTTTGATGTCCCGGACGTCTGGGAGAAAGTGACCTCCGGGATTGCAAAGATTGGGGCAGGCGGTGGCTGCTTAGTGAGGAGCCGTAGTGGGAGCACGTCAGCAGCGTTGCACTGCGTGCCCACCGTTACTAGACGCGGCCTGGCCCCTCTACGGGCTGCGTCAGCATAGGGAGCAGAGGAGAGAGCCTTATGTTTCTTCCGCGCCTCTCCGTATGATATATTCTCGGTAACCTTCAGATTGATTATTTCCTTTTCGGCCTGAAAGGCCACACAGGACCGTGAGTATGCAGGGTGTGTGCCCTCACAGTTCACACATTTGAAGTCAGTTGCATTGGAATTATCAGTTGCATGGTCATGTGCGCTGCATTTTGCACAGGTAAGGCGTCCTCGGCATGTCTGGCAACCATGCCCGTACCGCTGACACTTGAAGCACCTGCGGGGGCTTGGTATGTACGGGCTAACTTTGCATCGGATGAATTCCAGATTTATGTATTCAGGAAGTGTGCTCCGGTTGAAAGTGAGAACAATATGTTTCGTTTTTATTTCTTCATTCTTTCGCCTGATTGTTATTCTTCGTACTGCCCTTACACCTTGGTTCTGTAGGCCCTCAAGGAGATCTGATTCTGTTTCATTTAAGAGGTCTGGCTCAGAAACCACTCCCTGGCAGCTGTTAAGACTGCGGTGGGGCGATACCTGAACGTCAAGGTCAGCAAATGTCTTTGGTATGAGGAGTTTGTCAGACTGGCTTTTGTCTGATACCTCTACTAGCAATTCACCAGATCCTAGTTTTTTCGCTTTATAGTTAACCCCAATGATGGCCTTCAGCGAGCTGGCTATCAGAAAAACTGATAGTTCATTTACATGTTTAGACTCTGATAATGAGCGCACGACAAGAAACTTTGGGAAGTTCTCAGTTGGTGCCGCGATTTTTTGTGTCACTTCGGTGCGACTCCTTTTTAGAGGTCGATCAAGTTTTTTTTTTTATGATTGTTTTTCCATGCATTATGGGTGGTCTAAGGGTTCCTAATATGCTGTCACGTCTGTTTCACCCTTATATGCAGAGGAAGGTCCCGGAGCCCCTCACCTGGTAGACAGGTGGGGAGCCCGTCGGCCGAGGCTTGACCACAACCTCGACCGCCTCCGTTCACGGTTTCTTCCCTCCACCTTTCAACCTATCGCCACGGCACGGTTTACAGCTTCGGTATGGGGGCTCAGGGTCCGTGGTGGCGCCAAGCACCAGCACCTCATTACACAAGGTGCACCTGCGGGGCCCAATTGTGTATTATTATCTGTGTAATTCGTTCTTTCTCCTTCTCTTTGTTACTTTATTTGTTTTGGGTTTATTAAAGTTAAATGCTACATAAACTATCTCTAAATTGACGCAAATAAATGTATACTTTGCCCATCTCCCTGGACTTAGTTGTGACGTTTTATAAATATCTAGAAAAAAATATTAAAGATTTTTTACGAGAAAAAAAATGGGCCAGAAGCGGGATTCGAACTCATGCCCACGTTCCTGAACCAAAAATTCTGGCCTCTCCTAAAGGCAATGCAGTGCCTTGAGTCTGGCGCCTTGGACCACACGGCCATTATTTTTTTTTTTCCTTATAGCCTGACTTTTGCAAGACAACACAAACACACATAAGACATTGATATGATAAGCCTGCCAGGGGCTAGCTTCGTCGTTCTAAAATTCCTATAGATCTATTAAAGGTTCTACCTTTGGCAACCACTCAGGATTATCATCGACAAACTTCACAATCTCGCTAAACCGATGGAGAGCCTCCTGGAAAAACATTCGTGCAGGACGCTCATCAGGATCACAGTGATATCCTGCCATGCGTGTGAACGCCATATACTGTGGAGGTCCATTAGCATGATTGAATCATATGGAAACCCCTCCTCATTTTGCGTGGGTAAATACCTTATTCCGTAAGGATTAATAGGTAAATCTTTCTTTATGGTTCTTTGAAGTACATCCTAAAAATAAGCCCCTTCCCAACAGTGAAGAAATACATGCTCAGCCATTATGACATAGAGATGCAAGGCTTTTTTTTTTTTTTTCATGATCATAGGCATTTTACTTCAGCAAGTTATTTTTTATTAGGTACGGTTCTGTTAAGTTGCTGGGCCGTTGTGGAGGAGGGGAGCACTCCAAAACAGCCGGCTCGCATGTTCTGTTTGTCTTTTCTTTCTGATTGTTAACTTTGTTGTCAGGGTTTTTTTTTTATGAGTACGCGTCCGGGCACCCGTTGAACTTGAAATACGCGAGGAAAGGTTATTTGACCGGGAGTTCGGGGCTGAGACCTTGGAAGGTTTCGGTCGGACCGTGAGACAGAATAGACATCTCGGCGCCAGACGCGAGAATTATGACTGTCGAGGAAAACAACCTGCGCCGCATCTGCCGCTCGTACCACTTAAGGGGCCTGCAAATGTGCACGCTGCAGTGACCTTTGGCCTGTGCGACCGGAAGAGTGTGCTGGTTGCTGTTGCAGCCGCGTGGGAAACCCAGGGTCGTCTTACGAGTAGCACACGTTGTTTCAGTTTCAAAAACAGATCCGTACAAGTCAGGCGTGCCGGCGACGCGGAGTCTGCGGAGAGCGAACCGCGTCGTCGTTTAACCTGTCAGCTCAGACCAATAACGGGCGAAGGTTTATGACTTCCCTGCTCAGCGCATTACCGATGGGACGGCACCGACGCAACCGTAAGCGGTCAAAACACAACACGAAAACGGACGGTCGCTCGTGAAGCGCGCCGTTTATACACAAGCGGTCTCGTGTTTCTGGCTGCGCGGCGCGAGCCGGGGGTGCCGTTTCTAATGCGATGCCTTCGTAGAATTCGAGCGGAAAGGCGCGCACCGCGCCGTCGAACTGTCAACTCTCGTGTGAACATAAATATCCCCGCGGCGCTCTCGCCCAGCCGGCCAAGACGCGGGAGAACGGGAGGGCACATCCGGTGCTGTCGGTTGACGGAACATCGCCGCAGCAAACGGAGCCCATGTCGATGAGGTGGTAGCAATAAATTCTCTTCTTTTTCCCGCTCTTCTTACGGCCAGCTGCTGCCCTGTGTGTCCTTGCACGTGTATGCATGGCTGGTGAAAGTGAAAGTGGCGTTCACGTGTCTTTGCTAATTTGTTTTGCCTCGCCCCTGATTTTGAGAATCAGTGTATCGTCTCCACAGGGGGAAAGGGCGAAGCCCTGTGTGCCCTCTCACGTGTATGCACTGCTGGTGAAAGTGAAAGTGGACGCGTCTTTGCTAGGTTGTTTGGTCCCGCCCGTGATTTTGAGATTATCTGTGCGTCGTCTCCACAGGGGGAAAGGGCGAAGCCCTGTGTGCCCTCTCACATGTGTGCATTGTTGGTGAAAGTGAAAGGGTGTTCACGTGTCTTTGCTAATATGTTTGTCTCGCCCCTGATTTTGAGAGAGTATCTGTGCGTTGTCTACACAGGGGGAAAGGGCGAACGATTGGTGGGAGGCACGCGGGGCTCGCGAAGGAGGTGCCGATGTTGCATTGGCTATTTGAAATGTGGCTTTGTCATTCTGATTGGCTCGAAGAAGCTCTTTTCCTCCGATTGGCCACGAAGTCGGTAACCAGGATGTTGAAAATGTATATTTAATACGGGTGTTTGGGGAGAAAAAGGACGAGACAGGACAAGACGTAGACAGACTGACTGCCGACTTACAACTGGTGGCAGGAGGTCGCGAACTGTGTTCGCAAAAGGAAAATGTGTTTTTGACCCGTTCAATAAAGTGCCCGTAGCGTCCGCAAAAGTTGTCCCTTCCGTTTCCTGCAACGTGTCCCCGGATCAACGGACCATCTGGAACACCACATCATCTATAGATATATAAGAGAAAGTTAACTGGTTCTAATAAAGCATGGTGTTAGTAATATGACCCAGGCTTTTAAGTATTTTTTCCTGACGTCTTAACATAATGAATTCAAAATTTTAGAAAAATAATAACCCAAATATAGGCACGCTGTTTCTTTAACAATGAAAGCTGTAGCAGAACCTCAAAATTTTATTAAAAACATGGACTTCGAAGAAGTCGATATCAGCAATTTTCGGATACTGATCCTTAGCACTCTTACTGGTAACCAGGCAGCTTTGCGATGGTATGCAGTAATAGCTACTCGTAGAAACATGCAGCCTGCCGGTGCCAAAGAGCCCCGGTCGTCGGATAGTGGGCGTGGTGTTTGGCAGGGTGCCTCATGCGGCTGGGTATCAACCGCACCTTGAAGGCGGCACCGGATGTCTGCTGAATGTTATTGTAGGCATGTTTGTGCTATTATAGGCCTTGGAATGCTTCTACGCTGGTCGTCTGTAGGCACCGAAGGCAGTCAGCGAATATGTTTGATCGACTGTAATCCTACTCAGGGTTAGCCGGACCTGGCCCACCTACCTGGCCCCCTCGTGAATGGCGCGGAGCTCAGGGTCCAGTAGGGATACGGAGATTCGCCTATTCAGCGGCAGAGTTGTGCCGGTAAATGTGGGATGCGTGCTTCCTGCTAATGACCTGCTTCCGCCGTCGAAAGAGATAGTAACAATGCCGGGTCGCAAATAGTCGTGACGCAAATCGTTAAGATATGCAGGACATAGAGGTTTGTTCACTGTGTTCTAAAAGAGCGCGCTGGCAGTGGTGGGAGCTGTTCTAAACCAAGTAAAGCCTCCGATGGTGGAAATACTGTCAATGTTGGCGACCAAACAAGATCCAACAACGAAACCAAACACTTTTACTTCAGTTAGGGTCACGAAAGCTAGTAAGAGTGATATTTGAATTCCAGATGCTGGGTAACATAAAAGTTCGAAATTACCGGCTTCCCCATCCTAATATGATACAGGTTCTGTAAGTAACGCCGTAATCGAATGCTGTGCCCCACCACAGTGCTGTAGTGTTTAGGGCTCTCGACTACTGTATTCAAGGACGCGAAGTTGAATGCCGCTTTAGATGGAGGCGAAAAGCGAGGCACCTGTCTGCTGCGCGATGTCAATGCGCGTTAAAGAACTCCAGGAGGTCGAAACTTCCGAAGCCCTCCACTACGGCATCTCTCCTATACTGAGTTGCTTTGGAACATCAAAACCCTACAAAACAAACCAAACCTAATGCTTCGCGTTAGTTTTGACCATGTAGAGTTTAAAAATCAGCTAGGTGGATTAGGAAATGAGAGTTCTTTTAGGATACCTGTGCGTGTTTTTTTTTCTTCATATCCCTGATTTCGTCCTGCATTTTCAGCAGCCATACTATATTTTATTTCAGCGAGAATCGAGTTTGCTGTTTGTCATTTCATTAGCTTTACTCCACGTTCTTCTATATTGGCGACCAGGTATGTGCAAAGTAGCACGCATTGCCAACAGGTAATATCTATTCTCTAGCAAAAAGAAGAAAAGTAAGGAGTCTTTCATTTAGGCCAGTAGTCGACCCATTCAATGTGAGTAGGAACATTTGTCTAGCATTTGTCAAGATTTGTCTGGCAGTTCTCATGAGATCATCGCTGCGTCAAGTGAAAATATTTCTACTGGCCGCGGACAGAGGTTTGGTTTTAATTTGTTTGTTTCACCTTTCAAAAAAGTTCATATTATATTTAAAAAATAAATTATCGTTGATTAACCCTGATCAACCAGTAAATCCGTGCGAAAGCGTTAGGTGAAAGGTCAAACCAAAAGTTTGGTTTGGTTTGGTAAAACTTTATTTCCCACAGTAGGGGTCCTGGAGGACACTCGGCTAGGCGCCAGGTGTAGAGGGCAGCTCCCACGTCGGCACAGAGAGCCCGACGGACAGCGTCCACCCATAGGTCACCGTGGGTATGCTGTAGTATACACGACAGTTGATATGCCAAATTGCGTCAAGGACACCATCAATGTCATGCATCATCCAAGATTCGTCATTGGGTTTGACCGCACGAAGTAGTTCTTTTCTACTAAAACAGTTTCGCTGTGGCGACGAGAAATGAGAACGCTGGAAACACTCTCAGAGCTGCCCTTTAACCTGTGCTGACGTCTCAAAACACACGGGCGTTTTTTGCGTTTGGCCTACATCTAATTGCGAACGGCGAGATCTAGTTTACACTTCTAATCTTAGTGTGAACAGGCGAGTGCCAAAGCAGCTGAGCGAACGCGGCAAGTTGGAGTTGGAACAGATTTTGACAGTGTTGTTGATACTATCAGGCAGTGCTAAAGAGAATAAAAAGTAGGGTGGAGGAAAAAGAAAAAGCTCGCCGTCGTTCCATGAACGCACTAGGCTAAGGTTGAGTCGTATCCTGTAAATAAACCTTAACAATGTGGTGGCCGGTGGTGGAACGATCACCACGGACCCTCCTCTACCTCGTTGGAGTGAACGACTCGCTAGCTTCCCTCTTTCACCGTAACAATGCTCCAAGACGGCGTAGCACGGCATCCAGGCGCAGAGGCCCCCGCCTGGCCCCACTGCCACGAGCCACGGACCTTTTCTGGCAAGGCTGGCGAAGACGCGGATGAGCAGCCCACCAATTACCACTGGGTAACAACAGTTGCATCTTACCTATACTCAACTATGGGTCTGAAACGTGGAGGCTAACCAAGAGAGTTCTACGTAAGTTGAGGACAAACCAGAGGGCTATGGAACGAAAAATGGTATGGGTAACATTAAGAGATAGGAAGCGTGCAGAGTGGGTCAGAGAAATAGCTCAAGTTACCGACATTCTAGTGGAAATTAAGAAGAAGAAATGGGCATGGGCAGGATATGTAGTGAAGAAAGGATAACCGATGGTCGCTTAGGGTAACAAAATGGATTCCAAGGGAAGGAAAGCGTAGCAGGGGACGGCAGAAGTTAGGTGGGCAGATGGGGTTAAGAAGCTAGCAGGGGTCAAGTGGATGCAGCTAGCACAGAACTGGGTTAATTGGAGAAATATGAGAGAGGCCTTTGCCCTGCAGTGGGTATAGCCAAGCAGATGATGATGATGATGATGAGCAAGTACAATCGCTGGGACGCCACAGTTAAGCTGGCAGATGTTTTCTTCTTGGCCTCTACAGCACTATACATGGTTTGACAACCATGAAGTGTCCCTAACTAGCTGAGCTCGCTTTGAAGAGGAGATTCGGAATTGTTTCGGGGATACCGCGGCTAAACGAAAATGCGCTGAGCAGACTTTACTCCAGCTAGCACAAGTGCCGGGGGAAACGTGCACAACTTACATTGAAGAGGTGCTGAAACTCTGCAAAGCGGTGAATCCCCACATGCCTGTAGAAGACAGAGTTGGCCTCCTCTTAAAGGGCACCGCGGAGGATGTATAGAACTTTTAATGACTAAAGATAACTTGGATTCTGCCACGGCCATTATCAAGCAGTGTCGCACGTTCGAGGCTCAAAAGCTGCGTCGCATATCCCCGAAATTGGGCCGTTTGCCTAATGTGACTCCTCTCGCAAGCATGGATCCCCATGCCTGAGCCACCGAATTTATCCGACATGATTCGCCAAATTGTCCTCGATGAACTCTCCCGCCATCAAGATGTGAGCCGCACTGCGATCCCCTGCGACAGCTTCTCCCGGCAGGCGGCTCCAATCCAGCGATCCTCTTCTTGTGGGGCTACTGCTAACACGCACGCTGCCCGTGAACCCCAGAACGACTCCTACGGCCCTGCTCCACACACTCGCTCCTGCTACAGCGCGCCACCTCCGCAACGTCACCAGTGGCTGGAATTTGTTGATCGCTTCGATCCTGTCTCCGAGGACTATTATCCTGACCGTGCTCGTGAACCACCTTTGCTACCATTGTGGTATGATCGGCCACATATTTCGATTCTGCCGCCGCCGCAACAAGGTTCCACGCTAGCAGCGCCGGTCCAATCGCCGATCTAATGTGAGTCCAGAAGTCCATGACCCGACCTTTCCACCCCCTTCGGGCACCTACAGCTACGCACCACCACGAAACGACTTTCCAGCTTCTGGCCGGAGCCTGACTCCCCCTGCTTGCCGCTCCCAGCGTTCCCCCTCTCCCCGACGTGTCTCCCCGCTGCCACCGGGAAACTAGCATGTGCGGTCCATGTAGGTGCGGTCACCAGGTCCTCGATGTTATCAATTCTTCTACCTGTCGTTATGCTCAAGAATCACCTGGAAATGTTAGCGGATGGTGTTTGTGTTATGCCCTCAGTGGACACTTGTGCTAAGCATCCGTGATCAGCATAGATTTTAAGAATCGCCTCGGCCGTAAAATTATGTTTGGTTGGGATGGAACAGTCATGTTTCGTGGCGTAGGGGGAGAATCGTTGGTTCCACGTGGTACTTGTTATGCAAAATGTAGCGATTCTAGGTGTTGACTTCTTACAACGGTGTGGCGCAACTCTCAACTTTTACAGTGGCGGGATATCAATTAGCCCCAGCCTTCGATCGGCCCTCACAGAAGAATCGCCGCGGGCTCCCTAACCATTTTCTGTTTTTGAAAATACTGTAGTTCCGGCAATGTCCGCCATTTTCATCCCAGTTGTATCCTCGGGAGGGGTTTACAATGCCTTCGATGCTCTGGTGAAACCCGCTTCCCTTGCCGGCGCGAAAAAGAATATGCTGGTGCCCCGCAGCGTTCGAGTGAACGAGGGCCATGTCACGCTATGAACTGTCAATCATTCCAACGAACCTGCCATGTTGCCGCTTGATTTGCAACTCGCCGACTTTGAAGAACGCCTTTCTGTGCCAATTGCCGCATTCAGTGACGGCGTTGCTCATCCAACTGACGTCCCGATCTGACAGATTTCAAATTCCTGTCCCTGATAAACACATCGCTACTCATCAATGACCGCCGGATATTCATGGAAGTTCTCTTGAGGCATGTTGGACGTGTTCGACTTTGCTCGAGATCAGTTACCACCAATTCCGCCTTCCCGAACCCATCACATGATCAACACCGGGGCTGCACACCCGATTAAACAGACGTCATACCGTGTCTCACCTTCAGAACATAAGATAATTGACGACCAGGTCCGTGATGTGCTTCAACAAGGAGTTATTCAGGAATCATCGAGCCCGTCGGCCGCCCCTGTGATTCTCTTGAAAGAGAAAGATGGTACATGGCGATTTTGTGTCCGACTATCGCTGCCTCAGCACTGTCACAAAGAAGAATGTTTACTCTGCTCCCGAGCGTTGATGATGTCATTGACTGCCTCGATTCAGCTTTCTACTTTTCCTCTTTTGATTTATGGTCCGGATACTAGCAGATCCCGATGCATCGGAAACACAA
>JAJIZL010082259.1:0-15914 GCA_023969395.1 Amblyomma maculatum | reverse complement strand
TTCAGTGGGCATGTCAGCTGGCATCCAGTCGACACCATGTCAAATCCCTTCCTGTTTTTCATGCAGGTTAGTAGCAATGTTTCTACAATCAAATCCAATAATATGTGCCTTATCCAGCTGACATGCCCACGTAGAGTGCTTGAAGTTTATTTTATTGGTCGTGACTTCATATTGTCTCTACTTATGCTGTGTGGCGACATTGAGTCCAACCCTGGGCCACCCACTGAACAGCTACTGACCCAGCTTCTTGAAGGCCAGAAAGATATTCAGCGGAGACTGGGCGAAATTGAGGCCAAATTGCACAAAGTGGAAGAATTCACATCAGCTATAAATGAATTCAGAGATTTAAGCCGGGAGCTAGAATCACGAGTTACAGGCTTAGAAAGGAAGATTGTCGACCTAGAAGACCGGGGCAGACGAAATATTGTAATCGTGTTCGGAATTCCTGAAAAATTGAATGAAACTTACGAAGAACTGTCACAGAGTGTGTTGAAAGGCGTGTTCTGTGACAAAATGGACACGAAAGTTGTTTCAGCCGAGAGAATTCATAGAATCGGTCGCAAGCAACCTAACAAGCATCGACCTGTTATTATCAAGCTGATGGATCATCGTGAGAAAGCTAACATACTGAAATACTGCTCGAAACTAAAAGACACCGATTACTCTATTTCAGAAGACTTTTCGTATACCACGCGGCAGATACGGAAGAATCTCTGGGAAAGCACCGCAGAGATTCGAAAAGCCGGTCAGAAGGTTAAGCTAATCTACAATAAGATAAAAATTGGTGACGATCTGTTTGTTTGGGATGACACTAGCAAAGAAAGAGTCCTAGAGCATGGCAGCCGGAATCGAAAACAAAGTGACCAATGAATCGAGAACAGTCAAATTAAATCGCTAAAATGTATTCAGTTTAACGCCCGGAGCATTGTGAACAAGTCTGAGGATTTGGAAAGTATAGTAGTGGCGCATAAACCGCATATCATTATAATCACCGAAACCTGGCTGCACTCTGATATCACTGATGAAGAAATTACACCACCAGGATACAGAATTATGCGCAAAGACAGGACTTCTCGCGGTGGTGGTGTTGCAATTCTTTTTCAAGAATCTTTCCAAGTAATCAGGCTACCTGACGTGCAAGGAATTGAATGCGTCATTTGTAAACTAATTCTAAATGAACTTAGTCTTGTTATTGGCGCGTTTTACCGCCCACCACGAGGTGACGGTGTTTTCTTTGAGAAACTAAATGAGTTCTTATGTACTATAAAAGCACAATCAAGTAATGTACTATTGGCTGGAGACTTTAACATGCCGCTCGTCAATTGGGACAAACAGTTTCCAGAGCCGCTCTGCACATCAGCCGAACTACTTGTAGACATCGTACTTGATCACGATTTAACTCAATTAGTAAAGCAAGCAACGCGTATACAAAAGGATAAGAAATCCATTCTTGATCTTTTCTTCGTTAGTAACAGTGTCTTTCGTCGCGGTCCTCTACTTCAATATTTCGAAGGCATATCTGACCATGTTATGGTATCTTTAAACATTCCATTGCTTCCTCCGAAAAATAAAAAGAAAGAGGTGCGTGTTGTGCCAAACTTCTCGCGCGCTGATGATGTTGCAGTTTTAGACTTACTTGATATTTCATTCTCAGATTTTGTGGTTCTTTACGAATCCTGCGACTGCTCAGTAGAAAATCTCTGGGTTTTCTTTAAGAACCTTGCTCTGAATTGCATTTCGCGTTTTGTGCCTACTCGGGTAATTACCCTCCGCGCCAGCAGCCCTTGGATGACGAGGGAACTTGTACGCATGGGACGAAAGATTAAGAGAGTTCGCAAAAAACTTCGGCGAAGCCAGTCGGCAGTTGATGCTGCTAAACTGTCTGATATGCGCTTGAACTTAAAACACAGTATCAAAAAAGCAAAAGAGTATCACTTTAGCGTATCTATGAAAAACTGTCTTGTTTCGTCCCCTGCAAAGTTCTGGCGGCAGTTATCAAAGAAAAAGAAACCTGTGTACAGCGTTGTCGTTGACGGCGAACTGATTACTGATGCGACACAGATTGCTTCGTCTTTCAACCGTTTCTTTTGTACTCTGTTTACGCACGATGATGGTAGAAAGCCTCATTTTAACTCAGCTTGTCCGCCTATTACTGATGTATCTGTAACTGAAGAAGGTGTTTTCTCTCTGCTTCTCAGTTGTGACGCAAAAAAGACGCCGGGAATTGATGACATACCAAATACGTTTCTTGTGAGATATGCCGAATGGTGTTCCAAGTACTTAACGCTCATATTTAAGAAGTCTCTATTAAACGCCGAGCTCCCGGAGGACTGGAAGCACGGAAAAATTATTCCTATTCCCCAAACTGAAAATTGATCTCTACTTAGCTCATATAGGCCAATATCTTTACTGTGTACTTCTTCAAAAATACTTGAACATATACTTTTTGGGCATATGTCAGCCTTCCTGGAAACCAATCACGTAATTGACGACCGGCACCACGGTTTTCGCAAAGGCTTCTCTACAGTGACCCAACTTCTAGAGACGATGCAGGATTTTGCCGCAGCTATTGATAACCAATGTCAAATTGATGTCATTTTCTTAGATTTCGAAAAAGCATTTGACCGGGTCTCACACAGTAAGTTCTTGCTAAATCTAAATACTATCTTTAAAAACGATCTACTGTTGACGTGGATACAAGCATATCTATCGTCTCGATATCAGTCCATATCAATCGGCAATGCATGTTCGAGCCCAGCTTTGGTAAGCTCCGGTATCCCACAAGGCTCAGTACTTGGGCCATTGTTCTTTTTAATTTTTATAAATGACATTGTTAAAGACATTCCTGTCAAAATCAAGCTGTTTGCCGACGATTGTGTATTATATCATGAAATACGAACTCCTGCTGACCAGCTTCTTCTTAATGACGCCTTGGCTAAAATTCATGATTAGTGCTCAACGTGGCAGATGAGTATTAATACTAAAAAAACAGTTTCGATGTCTATTACGCGGAAGAAGCGGCCATTAAGTTTTGCCTATAGTATTAATAACCATCCCCTGTCTACCGTGGACAGCTACAAGTACTTGGGATTAACGATTAGCTCTGACCTACGGTGGAACAAACACATTTCTAATATTAAAAATAAAGCTATGAAAAAACTTGGCTTTTTAAGAAGATCTCTCCAGTACTCTACGCAGGAAATTAGGTTACTAGCTTACAAAACTTTTATCCGACCTGTTTTAGAATACGCCTCTGTTGTGTGGGACCCTTATACTAAAGAAAACATTAAAACACTCGAAAATATTCAAAGAAAGTCAGTGCGATTTATTTATAATTCATACACCTGGCAGACGTCCCCTACCATGCTACTTGAGAAAGCAAATTTGGATTCTTTGCAGCTCAGGAGATACCGCGAGAGGCTTAAATATATGTTCATGATTGTTCACAACAAATTAGGAATTAACAGCAGCAAGTACATTGAGCTCGTCCCGGGTCGTTCGACACGATCCTACCATTCTTTAAAAGTGAAGGAATACTCATGCCGCACTGAAACATACAAGAATTATTTCTTCCCCCGTACTGTGCGGGAATGGAATGTCCTCAAAGCGAATATTGTAGAGGCTTCTACTGTGGAGTCATTTACGGAGTCGCTTAGGAATTCGTAACAATTTTGCAGCATTCAACGTTTTCATTTTTTTTCCCAGTGCTCATTTTGACGCCAGGCGTCGTCTAATATTGTATAATGTTGTTTCTTTATTGTGTGCTGAGTTGCGTGTACCTCATGGAGGTTTTCTTTTTGTCAAAGTGTATTTTACACCTACTCCTGCTTAAGGCTTTGTAAAAGCCAGCAGTCTTCTGTAAATAAATAAATAATTGTTATGAAGCTGCCGGTGCCGACTACTGTCGGGGCAACAAAGCGCCTGCAGTCCTGCTTCAAGTTTGAAGTCGAACTATCAGCTTATAATGTTCGCTAATGAAGTAGTCACTACAGCATTACATATGTCCCATTCCTCCCAAGTGGTGTCCCACTCCACCCTAAGGTGGGGGTGGAATGGGACAGATTTTGGTGGTTGTAAATTGTTTTTTTAGAGCTGCCCTTGAAGAGGTAGCAAACATTGCTTCCCAGAATTTGTGCAACACGTTTTGCTTTATATTTTAAACTATGAAACATCTCTTTGTATTCAAAATAAAAAAAAGCAAAAAATATATTTGTGAAAAGTGTCCCATTACTTCCGACTCTCCCCTAATAGTATTTACACGTGCTTGCAAGTAGTATATTTAAATGACATAGCCCTATAAAACACTACCAATCCCGCAGAAATATAGAATCTCTCATTGTTAAAAACTGTGACGTTTAGCTGTTCTATTCCATCAATTTTAATGAAATTCCTAACCAAATCTGTCTCACGAACTCCCCAAAGTTCTCTCGCGGACTAGTGCAGAAAATTGCTATAAAGCTGCTGCGGCAAACTTTTAAGACGCATCTGTTTTTCGCAGTTAGGCCAGAGAGCGAAGGACAACAGCTCGTACTTTATTCTGTGCATGTTTGCCGACATGAATTAACGGGGCCACAATATTTCGCAGTTCTTTGCCGCAACCCTTCCTGCGGTTGAGGCAAGTTCACTGGAAGGTCTCATATTGAAATAGAAGAGACACAGATCGGGTACACACAGATGGTGACAGCAGTAGTTGCAAGTATAAATAGATCACCTCCATATGCGCTGATAAAAAAAATTCAGTATTTCTTTTGTCAAGACGGTAAGGCCATTTAGTGCTCTTTTTTTTTTCTCTCGTGGCTAGTGCATGGAGAGGCGAGGATATTCAATCTCGTCGAGTGTGACAAAACTTCTTGGCTATCAAGCCTTTGTTTCTCCGAGTTGTGGATTCAAAGGAAAGCATGCTAAAAGTCGTAGAGGCAAAAAGAAAACGAATAGCAATCAACAAAGGCATCGTTGAGTGAATAAAAAAAAGGAAAAAACTTCCTAATTTTTCAGATCATTAATAATTATATTACCATTTCTTTCGAAAACAAAACAAAAATTTCGCGCTGACCTAAGACTATCATACAGAAAAGACAAACGACTCTAGTTTTAATGCTGTGATCCAGCTGGCCCTGGCAATGCGCGAGTTTTTTCTGTTGCTGTGAATTTTCAGCGTAGCTCGTGCTTAAGATTTTAAAAAAGAATTATGCTTAAGCTTCTAATCGAAGTAGCTACACTTCATGGATTAGTGCAAAAAGTATGCACCTCATCGGAGCACAACGGTCCAGCTTAACTCAAAAACTTGGCAGCGGCCTAGCCCTGCTATGCCTGGATATACGTAGCGTAAAGCATTGACGTATTACCAGTGATCACAGAGAACACTTCCTTTTTCTCCTCATTACATTGATCCTCTCCAAGCAAGAGGTTCCGAGATGCTGTGTATTTCTGTGCGGTTGTTAATTCAGTTTGGCTTTAGCATTGGGACGATACTTCTTTTGGAAAGGAACCAGTGTAGCCGAAGAAGAGGAAGCGCGAACGTTTTTGAAGAAAGAAGACGCTGGTGGGGGCGGTCTCACGCATGCACATAACGGGCGGGGCACACTCACGCGAAACTCGGCTTTGACCACGTAGTGTATCTTTACGCTGCAAACTTACGTACCTAACTTTGTTTTTTCAATCCAAAGGAGCAGCATGCTCAACAAGACTGCATTAGGCTATTACAACAAGCGCGTCTTCGGTACCTGGTTTTTATAATATATCGATCAATGCAACAACCTTTATTTAATGGGTGCAGGAACAAGCACATACGGTCTTGCCGCTGTCTTATTCTCTTTTTTCTTCTTCTTGGGTTTTTTTTTTTCTTGTTTTCCTTCTTCAATTTTCTTCGCGTTTTCTTCCTTCCTAGCTCTTGGGACAGGCACGGCGAAATAGCGAGACTGCGGCCAGTTAAGCTCCCGCTACAAAGCGCCACTAAGACGCTTCGATCACCAACGTAGTGTTCACTATCTTCCCGGATCTCTCGTCTTGCTCTGGCTCTCACCCCGTCATGCGGATTTGTCTCAAAATCTTCTCCCGAGCTACACAACTCCTTATCATGTGTTACGCCCAGTGACCGACGTAACCTATATTACATCGCTCTATCCAAAGTCTCCATCAACTGCACCTACTTCTGAAATAGTGCATGTGGCCCGCCTTAAGTCGTATTATTCCCACTTCACTTCGCACGACTAACGCGCACCGGGACGTTGCCTTTGCCTTGGGTGGTAGTGCTACCGGGGAATGCGTGAATAATGAAGCGGTGTTCTCTCGAAGACGACTAGGACCGGGGAAAGGGTGAACGACGAAGTGGTGTACTTGAAACCGACAATGTTGACAGTGTAATGTTTGAGGTCGCTTGAATTCTCTACGGTCAGTTTCGGACATCACTGCGCAGGTCTCCATAAATACTTCGCGTGACATTATTTCGCTGTGGTTTCGATATAATTTCTATAGCATCATACGGAGTCCATGTGCATAGCCAGTGTAGTCCACACTCAGTCCATACGTCGCGTACGCTGCAGACATAAAGCGCGTAGAAAACAGAATTATGAAGCTCATCATAAGGAATGTTTCACAAGGGCTGCCCGAGAAATAGCTGTCATATGCTTGTTTTAGCTTTTTATGTCAAAAGTTATTTTCTGCGTTTTGACCAAACACAATCATTCAGGTATATTGTACTTAAACGCGCGTCAGAAATTTAAGCATGTAGCATGTATTACGTTAGAAATACAATTACGTTAAAATGAAAGCATGTGACGATTAATTCCACGGTGATATCGGCCTTACCGTTATTTCTTGAGGGTGAATGTGTCCTGTGCACATGAATGCAACATTTCCTGGAAGATTTCTCTGAAATACAGGTTTAACTATCTTCTGTAGAGGCAGGTATATTGATATTGTTACGGACGAGCAAGAAGCGGGAATCGGCGTGGGCAGGTGCATTCGCTCTAGGTCCGCCATCTTTCATTAAAGCATCATCTACCATCGCCATAGGTCATGTCCTGTCTGCTTCATGGGCTTACCGCCCTGTAACATTTTGGTTGGAGGCCCGGGGTACGCCCCCATCATTCATCATCCCGGCCCGAAGTTTCGGCGCCCATAATCTCCTTGCGCCGTCGACAGTGGGTTCTTGGGACGACGCATCGCATCGCCATTCCCCAGCCTACTGGACCAGGCGCGACAGTGCCATTCCCCCTCCCCACTCCCAACCCCAGTTTCCCGCCCTGATCACAAGAAACGAAGACATGCAAGTAGCCTAACATAAAACCCCATTGATTCGAGATGTCACTAACACACAAAGGCACATCATCAGACACGGCGCATGAATGACCTGACCAGAAGATCCGATCCAGCCCAGACGCCGACCAGACTAACCCGCCGTCCCAAAAAGCACTGCACGTGAAGGCATCCCACCTGCCTATGCCGTTTGATGCGTGCCTGGGAACCAGTAGTCAAATCATGGCGAACGGTGTAGCGAAAGCTTCCTAGGCCAGGTTTCATCGGTCATCATGGAGGCAAGCCGTTACCTTCTTTCTCTTCTGTCTACGCCGATCAACACATAATGATGATGGTGATGATGATGATGATGATGACCTGAGACAAAATGGCACATACCCACAGCGGGGGATTGGTCAGGGTGCATTGTAGATAGTAAATTTTTATGTTCAGATAGTCTGGAGTATTCAGATAAATATGGATGTTTATTTATTTATTTATTTATCTATTTATTGATACTGCAATCCCAGTGTTGGGATTTTAGCCAGGTGGGAATACAAAGTAAGTAGTTGAAGAAAACAGGCAAAAATAAACAATAATTACAGTGCAAGTTGAAGCTCTTCTGAACAGTTAGGAATAAAACCAAACATATACACACAGCAGTAAAATAACAAAAGCAATAAAAAGAAACTAGGCGATATGTTGCGAGAACAACGTCAGTGATGGCTGCAGCACTTCATTGTTAGTGAGGTTATTCCAATCGGAAACAGTTCGTGGAAGGAATGAGTATTTAAAGTATTTCGAACGCGAAAAGGAGTTAAAGTTAGCTGGTGTCGTTGTCGGGTTGCGTATCCGGACGAAAAAACAAGCAAATCGGTAAGTTCTGATCTGTAGTGTCTTTTAATTAATTGGTACAGAAATTTAAGTCGTTCACAACGATTTCGCTCAGTTATTGTCGGAAGGCCAGCTTGAATTAAAAGGTGTGTTACTGACGTACGCCGGTAATTGTTATATATGTATCGTGCAGCCCTATTTTGAACTTTCTCTAATTTATTCATGTTAGTTTGCGTGAATGTTCCGCTGCTACTGGAGAATCGGCGACAAAGCGGGCGCACCAGTTCCCGATGGACCAGTGCCCTGGGCTACCACGAACGACCTGGCCTTCATCGCTGAGCAGGTATCCCACCATCCACCGGTGTCCGCCTTCTACGCGGAGCACGTAGCCAAGGGAATCTGCTGCAGCGCCTACTTCTGGACCAAATCCAAGTTCCTGGGCATGTCTATTGGCGTGCACAACGTGGGTCTGGGCACCATCCAGTTCTTGCGCCACGACGAGGAGTACACGGTGAACTTCCCCAGCGGCTACGGCCGCTCTATCTTCACCGTGCCCTGGATCGAGCTGGGCGGCACTGTTGACATCAAATGCGAGAAGACCGGCTACAGCTGCACCATCCAGTTTCACACCAAGCCTATGATAGGCGGGCAGAAGCACCAGCTGACGGCGGAGATCTTCCCTCCGAACGACAACCGACCTTTCCTCACGGTGGCTGGCGAGTGGAACGGCGTCATGACGGCGAGGAACATCAACGGGAATGAAGTTACCTTCGTCGACACTACCAAGTTCTGATCTGTAGTGTCTTTTAATTAATTGGTACAGAAATTTAAGTCGTTCACAACGATTTCGCTCAGTTATTGTCGGAAGGCCAGCTTGAATTAAAAGGTGTGTTACTGACGTACGCCGGTAATTGTTATATATGTATCGTGCAGCCCTATTTTGAACTTTCTCTAATTTATTCATGTTAGTTTGCGTGAATGTTCCGCTGCTACTGGAGAATCGGCGACAAAGCGGGCGCACCAGTTCCCGATGGACCAGTGCCCTGGGCTACCACGAACGACCTGGCCTTCATCGCTGAGCAGGTATCCCACCATCCACCGGTGGTTAGTTCGAAAAGTGTGACCACCAAAGCTAGACCACGCGTAAACATCACAGAGTGTCATGTTGTGGCTCCTGTGACAGTTAAGCAGCAGTTCCACCGCTGCTTCAGCCTGCTAACCGTATGATGTGCAATTATCTTATTCATTGCTGAGTGCAACCAGAACATAAAAATTAAAATTATAATTCTTATAATGTTTTTCTGTCATAGCCCTGTCATTTAACTTTGGTTATTTTTTTTAATTTCTGTTATGATTGGACTGCTTCCATATGGCTGTTTTATGTAAGACCGTTTGTGTGTTAAAGCACCCCTGGAATTCCTGGACTTCAAGTTCACAAATTGACACGAGCACATGGTCGAGATGTCCGTGCTCACTTCAGCCGAGGGAACACGCAATGTTGAAGTGAACAGATGAACAAAAAAAAAGCGTCCAACGCCACTCTAAAGACTGCCAAATGATTGAAGCATAATCTAAGGTAGACAGAACAATAGATTTGTAAGCAAGCAGGCGTACAGATAGGGTAGACAGCCGCAATGCCCGTCTCAAGAAAAAGAGTACGGAAAGCGTTACACGTTATGAGATCAACATGTTTATTCCAACTGAGATTGCTACTGACCCAGAGCCCTAGATATTTATATTCTGCCTCTTCAGTTAGTGTCATGACGTTAATACAATAATCGAAGGGTAAGACTTTCTTTTTGTGAGTGATTCTCATTAGTGCAGTTTTTCAAAGTTAATGAACATTTGCCATGATTCACACCATGCGAAAACCGTTTGCAACGCACTATTAAGTAGTTGTTGATCAGATACATTTCTCACTTCTGTATAAATAACACAGTCATGAGCGTAAAGTCCAATTTTTAAAGGAATATGTTACCGACAATATAATTAATATATATTAAAAATAACAGAGGACCAAGAACAGAGCCCTGAGGGACGCCAGAGTGAACTGTAAGCCTGTCAGAAGAATGATGGTTAATGACAACGGATTGTTCTCTATTTGAAAGGCAGGCTGAAATCCATTTTACTAATTGTTTGTTATGAAGTATTGTATTCAGTTTATAAATTAACTTTTCGTGAGTAACCTTATCAAAAGCTTTCGAGAAGTCCATAAATACGGCATCAATCTGCGTTCCATTTAACAAGAATTTGGAAAAAATAAAAACGAAAAGAAAATGTAATGAAATTATACCTAGCATAGGAATCTAAATGCTGAAATTATGTAATCATGAATAAAATCGCACAGTGGTTTTAAGGCATATCCCTTGACGCTTGCCCCGTTCATTGTCATGTCATAACTGTGATCGACTTGGACTTCTCCGTCCAGAGATCAGGGCGGCGTATTGCCGTTCCTTGAAAACTGCAGCAACGAAAGTGTCGGGTGGCGTCAATAAAAAATAAAACACAACAAAAAGGAGGTCAATAAAGCTATAAGTTTATTTTTATTTTTAGTATACATTGCAGTGCATAAACTAAAATGCATGCTTGCAGTAATCCTCTGATCATGCCAGTTGCGTCCGTAGCGCCATCTTTAGTACGTTAAATGAAAACGAATAAGACCACATTAAAACACCGCTCTTCCCGTAGCTTCGGTGGTGCAATTGGCAAGTCCTTTTTTAAAGTCCTCTGCAGGACAGCTATGGTATACGGTTCCAACCGGTCCATAATCAAGGGGGTGTGTCATATGACTTATTCATGTTGCTTTTCCTCCACAGTGCATGGAAAACGAGAATGGCTGTGAGATACGCGGACGGGGATGCTCGCTCAGCGAAGGAGTATTTTTTTTTTCGAAAAGTTCGCCACAAAGCATAAGTTGAGAAAGGGGGAATGGGATGCAGGAGATATAAAGTTAAAAGAAGGAGTGAAGTCCAGTTGCGCTTATCTATTCGCAGAGGTTGGAAGTGTAGCGATTGTCCATTGTCCACTTCTCATAATCACAATCGCGATTCCACCGTAGGCCCACCTACATGAGTATCCGTTGTCTAATGTGAGTCGTTGAAGGACACGTCCAGAATAGGTGACGCACATCGCAGACTGTCAGGTGCAGTGTCGCAGTGAGGGCACCTGTCAGACATTGGCAGATCTTTATCTCGCCATCGATGTCGTACACGAGGGAGTATTTCATTGAGGGTATCGACAACCTGACCGCCATCTATAATACCCAAAGTGAGAAACCTGAATGGATGCTAGCTATGAGTGAACTGGCCAATTTAAAGCGTTTAAGAAACTTTGTGAACCCTTACTTTTGCTAGAGTGCTTTGCGGCATTATTCTTTGACTTTGCCTCACTGTAAATATTATTGTTAACAGGATATAAAGAAAAAAAGGCTTCTGTGACGCAATGGATTAACTCCACGTACCTAATTGTAAGACATGTGCTCGACTCCTGTAGGTATACTCCTTATTCTTTTTTTAATTCACCACGTTTAAATAAATTACGGTGATATTTACTGGTGTATGTTCCCCTTTAGGTTACAGAATACCATGTTTTTGTTTTAACAGCAGCAAAGCATCCGCGAACGCAGCGAGGATGTTACTGTATGGCAGCACACACTATACAATTACCTTTACCGTAATCAGTTCCTGTATTCAGTGAGTGCATGTTACCTTTAGGTTGCGTTCAGAGACAGCTCTCAGCAACAATCACCTTTTAACATACTCTAAACTCTTTTTTTTACGGATTTACGCCGCGCCGATGTAATACGCTCTTTACAGTAAGTAATTTTAGTCCATAAAACAATTTCATTATTATTCCATTTCAATTTTCGTACCGCGCTTCATGCTAAAAAAAAACCGTAAGATTGTGTTTTATTTTTCAGTGACGTACCCGGCACTTCCGTTGCTGCAGTTTTCGGGGAGCGACAGTACGCATCGGGAGGATCTCTCGGTGGCCCCGCGTATAGTTACGGGCATGGGCGTGTTAAGGTGCACTCACGCTAGGTCCGCCAGGTTCCATTAAAACGTCATCTACATCACCAACGGTCATGCTATCTCTCCTTTCTTCATCGGCTTGCCATCCTGTAACACTATTTTTGATCCCCGTGGTTTGCACTTAAGGTACACCGCTCGCTTGAAGCAGGTTTTCTGTCAGATGGACCAACTCAGGCTTCGAAGAGACAGATATCAATTCGAAGTTCAATACAGAAGGTATTCTGGATGTGCTGGTGTGGAAATCAAGTTTCTTTCACAGAGGACTGCAAAATTCACACACGTTTGCAAAAACCTCACGTAAAAACACAAATATTTATTGTTCACCTCGCTTAAAACCGGCAAAAATAATCTATTTATTGCTATTATTTGCCACCCCCAGTCCTAACAAGTCTTGCTCAAAGGATAGACTGATCACTCTGCAAAAACTGACAATTCAACCGCCAGCGTAGTCCCTGCGACACGTTTTAGCGTAGGGGAAGCGAGGGTTACTCAATAAAGACTCAGACTGATTCTCTAAAGCATTTATTTATGAAAATTAGGTACCAAAACTTTCATCGCATTTACACTGCTCTCTAATCAACAAAATGTACTTGTCACGCCGTTTCTACTATTTTTGGAAAACATGGTCGAAGAATGTTTGGCCACCTCTGAAAATTTCCGCCAAAGCATCGACTGCATTCTGTGCAGTATCGAAATGACGTCCCTTCAGTCTTTCCTTTTGGAAGACCAGAAAGGGTTGCAGGTGGCCAGGTCAGAACTGTAAGGTAGGCGAGGGAATGTAACAAATTTTGCCAGCGCGAGAAGATATTAAAAATTAATCTTTATTTAAGGTTTTAGACGCAAACTACCTGGCTTAATGGGCAAGCAGTAGCCAGGATATTGAATTTTTCCTTTCGTCTTGTTTGCAACGCATCCGCTGTTACAATCACCCTATTTTTGTGGTTTTTGCTGTGCGTGTACAGAACGGCTTTTTTTTAAATATTGTTTTGCAGGAAAAATTTATTGCAGTTTGTAATCAATGCCTGTGCAGCACTTCCTTTTTTGAATATGTGAACAAATAGCGATATGCTGAAATCCTACTGTAAAAACACCCTCCAGCTGTTAAAACTTCCTTCGAAATTTGAAATCATATGAGCTACGTAGGGAATAGCAATATTATGACGACAGACGCGTTCCATTTGTACCGTGCTATGCATCGTAGTGACAGAAACGCTCCTGACGAATCATTTATGACGAGAAATCAGCACGCGTGTGTTCTTTCGCAATTACTGTCTTTTAATCTATTCCTTTTATGGAAGCGCTAGAGCGTGATGCCTTGTATTTCTACGTTGTCCTTCCATTAGGCTGACACGATGAAAAGGCTCCACTTCAAAAGGCGAAGGCAGTGCAGAAGTTGAAAAAAAATATGAGTAAACTGGCAGAGAGTGCAGAGTACCCTTTCCAACATCACGGCTTGCCGACGGCAGCCTTTAATACTGATGTTTCATGAAAAGGGATCATTGGTCACAATGTTTGGTGCCGCAAACGTCCCCATTCGTTGTCAAACACAGTTCAAGCTTATATGCAGGTAAGCCAAGGCGGTCACCTTGAAATCCAAAGCTCATCGTGCGCTGCAGGGAAATGAGGTTGAAACTCTTCACGCAGAAAAAATGGCGCTGTGGTTGTTTTTCCTTTTTTTTTTAAGCAGCGCTCTGGTTTTAGCAAGCATGCACGCAATGCAGGTGCGCCGAAACATGCCAGGCGCGCTTAGCAGGGCAGTCACGAATGCAATTTTGTTCACTCCCGACAACGCGACGCGTGCAGCGTGCCACCAGCTGCTTATGCCTGAACTTTTCTGTTCACACTATCTGGGCTTCTGCACGCTCAGCATTCTACGCACAGGGCCTTAGCTCGCCATGGAAATAAGTTTCAGCAGCACTCAATCAGTGTTGTAATTCAGAATTAAGCTTTACGTTCTTGTTAACGAAGCCGCAGTACATGGAGATGCATTTAACGCTTCCAGTTCATAAACATTGATACGCTTAAGAATATCTGTAAGCACAAGCAGGGAATCAGAATCGTAACTGAGTTCTGCTAGCTAAGCAAACTATCAGATACACAACGAAATCAATGGTGACGCATCTAAAGATTAGTTACTCATAATAGAGTTTCCTTCAACTTTCGTGTGATTTGGATCTATTTCTTGAGTCCGGCCTCAATGACAGTAGATAATTATTCAGCCTCTAAAAGTATTTGGTTTCCGATAGTTACCAAAAATATCGCTTCATACTATGACAAACTATGACCTCATTGTGGACACGAACTTGGTGCCTTCATCATTTTCCCCTCTGTGAGCTTTCAGTTTAGAGCTTTCAGACCACACAAATGTATATAGACTGGCCACGAAAAGTTATTTTACACACCAATTGTAAACCAAGTATGCGGTGACACGCACTATAAGAGCTGTTAATTACTGATCCTTCATCTCAGATAATGCCAGCAGAGCAACGTATAGTGTAAATTTGTTAAGCGATATGGACGCAAAACGTTTTCACAAGTAAAAAAACAACGTCAATGGAGTGGTTCAAAAATTTACTTTCGCAAACAGAAATCTCTTTAGTTCTTTAAAGCCAATAATTTATTTTTTTTTTCTTGCCAAAAAATGCAACATCCTTGGTTTTTCGCGCCTTCATAATGATTACTGTTCAATTTTTCTCTTGATGCTCATTGGAAAGGATTTTAGCTTAAGGTTTTCGAATAATCCGGTTGGTAATGTATTTTCTTTTATTATTTTATGCCTTTTGTTCACTGTAATTAAATAATACATTTGGTGGTGGAAGCATTGAATTAATTTTTTCAGCCTCTGCTGTGGCGAGCAGAAAAAAGGTTTTATCAACGGAGTATTACCGATTTCACTCAATAAAGCACGTTACGATAATTATTTATTTTTGTCGGCGGATTTAGGGATGAAGCGTACAAATTTTCTTACAGAACGACTAAGAAACTGTTGCTTGTGTCAGTATGTATTTCTATAACCAGAAAAGGTCATTCGTGCTTGGCATTTGCAGCACCGGGAAAATCATATGAAAGTACATATTTTTCAAAGCAAGCAACTTCAGGCTTCTTGTATAACGAGAAGTTCAAGACACGCGGCAAATGTCCACGTCTTTAAAAAACTAGCAAATACCTAACTTGTAGCCTAGTTTTGAACACTAATGTCTGCGGCGTCTAATTATAGAACCACAAGAAAATTACATACCCTTCGTATTTAGTGGGACTCCCCGGTAGCTAAACATCATAATCTATTTTCTCTCCATCTACCCTGATTTTCGCAGGTACTCCCTCCGTAAACTTTCTTCCTTTTACAGATGTTTCAGGAGCGTCCTTGGAGAGGATAGCGTTAACTTAAGGGTGCTCTCTTTCTAAGCTTCAGCTTACCGATATAGAAGATTTAACGTGGAGCAATTGATAATTAACAAGTTTTATTAGCATTCATGGCTGTGAGGGGCAGCAGTCTTGCTAATAAGCGAATTTTTGTGTAGAAGAGCACGAGGAGGAAAAGTATGGTTAGTATAACAAATACTATATAGGGGAAAGATAATCGCTTATTAAAGCCCATTCTTTGCCGGTTCCCCATCGAAAGGGGCCGTGGAAATTTTACAGCTCTTCATCTTTCTGTAACTTTAAGACATTTCCTTTCTATGTTTCTCTTCATTCCACAACGCTTTTGTAGCAAGGCCTGCACAAGCTTTAGGCAGTCGGTGCTTATTTCATTCCAGTGTAATTATGTGTCTGTGTGTGTGTGTCTGTGTGTGTGTCTGTGTCTGTGTGTGT